>CAKNWT010292600.1:0-12716 GCA_932066315.1 Andricus coriarius | reverse complement strand
GGGTTGCTGAATCCGAATCTGTTGTTCGTTTGATCCCTGAAGGTCAGCTTAAGGTCATCAAAAGGTCATCAAAAGGTCAAAATAACAGAAAATGCATGTTATGAAGTGCAACCAGTGGATATATGATAGGTTAACCTAAACTGTTAATCTAAACGTTTCAAACTTAGGGAAAAATGATGAATTCAAACAAGTCCAACGTGTCCAAATATATTGCTGCTACTAGCGTTACCCAGGAACAACGACGAGGACGTTGCAGCTTCTGTTCCCATCGGGGTGCTTGTTTAAAGTGAGTCCCCTTGCCTCTCACTTTGAGTAATCATCATTGTTGATTTCGAACTTATCGGGGTGCTTGTTTAAAGTGAGTCCCCTTGCCTCTCACTCTGTGGAGCCTACACTCTTCAATGTTGGCGCGCATTTTTATGGGTCTGCATCTTTCGTCGAATGTTTTTCTTAGCGCCTTTCTTTTGTGTGTGACTAAAGTATCCCTCTTCAGATTCCAGCAGTAATCTGATATCATGTGAACATCCCAAAATCCTTGATAACGCCTTTCCATTTCCTTTATATCTTGGTGGAATCTTTCACCTTGTTCTTCACTATAATTCCCCAGATTTTCTGGAAAATTCTCTGAATGGGAATCCAAAAAGTGGAGCTTAAGGCTCATTAAACATCCAATGGCTCCAAAGTTCACGATTAAGTCGCTCAGTATCTTCTTATAATTTGGATCTTTATTGTTGCCAAGAAATTTCTTACAAACATCGACGAAGCCTTGCCATGCTTTTTTTTCATCCGTCGACATCTTCTTTGGGAATTCTGGATCCTTCATCAATTCTCTTATTTGTGGGCCATCAAACACTCCCTCTTTAATTTTTGCTTCTGAAAGCTTTGGGAACTTCACAAATAGATATTGAAAAGATAGACTTTCTCTGTTCTTAAGAGCCTTCACAAGCTGTTTAATTAAGCCTAATTTTATATGTAGAGGAGGCAGTATTATATTAGCCGGATCAACCAAATTTTTTTTCATAACATTTTTCTCTCCTACAACAAAATTATTCCTCGATGGCCACACCTTTTTTTTGTAATGGGCATTTCGAGCTCTACTATCCCATTCACATAAATAACAAGGGTACTTCGTAAAACCACTTTGTTGTCCCAATAAGATGGTTACGACTTTCAAATCCGTGCAAACTTTCCATTGGTATGTCTCGTAATTTATTTTACGAAGCAAATGCTCCATGTTCACATAATTTTCATCCAATGTTGTAGAGTGCGCTATTGGAATAGAAGCTAGTTTATTCCCGTTGTTCAATAAAACAGCTTTGAGGCTCCTCTTCGAAGAATCGATAAATAACCGCCATTCTTTAGGATCATGTTCCATTCCAAATTCGCTAAAGAGCCCGTCTATATCATTGCTGTATACCAAAGAATCATCCTGGCAGAAGTATTTTCGAAAAGGCTTATCCCTATTTCTATAGTATGTCACCTTTGTTCCTCTGGCTAGGCATCCTTTCTCCTGCAACCGGGAGGCTAACAATTCCGATTGTTCCTTGGATAACCCTAAATCTCTCACCAAGTCGTTGAGTTCACGCTGATTGAACCTTGTATTGAACCTGTATTTGACCTTGAAATGACCTTGAACCTGACGTTATGGAGGTAATTAGACCTCGGATTCATATTCAGCGACCTTAAAAACATATGTAAAAGGTTTTTGAAGTTCATTGCACGGCTTTTCCTGTATTTGACCTTGAAATGACATTGAACCTGACGTGATGGAGGTAAATAGACCTCGGATTCATATTCAGCGCGTCAAAATACATAAGGATAAAGTGGTCTTGTCAAATAGTCATCACCTTTTTTTTTTTGTAAACCAGTGTAATTTTGCCAGAAAAATTGGTAGGACTCTTAGGAATTAGTAAAATTCCCAGCATAAAGCTTTGAATTTTTCTAACTCAAAATAAATATGGTTCATAAATGGTAGAACCAATTTATCTAAACTTTATCTGGCACGAAAAGAAAATAAAACGTGGCCTAAGGATATTTAATTCATAAGAAACTTAAAGCCTTTAGGAAAATGAGACAATATTCTGGTTGGCAAATATTGCACTAAATTTGCACGAGATGGCGTCTCATTTAACTCTTAAAGCACCATGCTATGTAATAATAACACAAAGCGCCACATGGGGTCGTGGGCGACCCCCATCGGAAAATGTCATATTGCAAAGAGAGTAGCTGTTATTTTAATTCCAAAAAATTACTGAATACTCTTTTAACTATCCTTTTAGTGTGTAGACAAGGTCTTATCAACCATCGGAAAATGATGAAAAACAAAAAAATGATTGATAAGATAAGCGATACTCTCTCCCGACACAGTCTCGGCACATACTTAGGCGATGCTTTACACACAGCGGGCGGTGCACGAATAACCGTGACAAAACGGAAACATTCAGCACATACTTCATCTCCTTTCTGGAGCACTTATGATCCATGACAAGCCATTCTTCTCTTTCCACTTAGACACAGGTCGACCGCGGACATTGCGATTGGACGAGTTTTTTGCTTCCTTTCGAACACGTGTTCGGACACGTGGTCTGCTTCATTATCCAAAACATTTCCTCCGAAATTATCTTCGCCTTCATTGTCAAGGAGCGCTTCACGCATGGCACGACTGCGTAGACTATATGCCATCTAATAAAATTGCATATATTAGGAACGAGCGATTGAAAAAAAATCTGGACACTTGTTTCGCAACACTTACACTTGTTTTACAAGCTGAACTAATCTACTCAGCCACTTGCCAACTGTGTCGATCAAAAAAACAGATGTTCAACTAACGCTAGAGGGCCTCACAGAACCTTCTAAAGGGGGGGGGGGGTAATTAGGAATCCGCTCGCTATCACGCGCGAAATCGTAAAGCTTATAAGATCGATTTGATAGACAACACAAAAAGAGTAGATGCGTAAGGTGAATGAATATAGAGAAAATGGCCTAATCAGGCGTGACCATTCCAAAGAAATCATGACTATATGCGCAATTTTGGCTTCACTTCTGTGTACCTGCATTTCATTTGATAATCATAACATTCTGAAGTTAAATCATAATTATGAAAACTTTTCAAATAAGAGCAACCTATGACCCTGAATATGAGGACAAGTACATCTTTAAAGAATTTTTGGTAGAGAATTATTTTAAATTCCAGGGACTAAAAGCATAGAAAATTGAAGTCCAATTTAATGATAACTGGGAACCAAAAGTCACCGAGAAAGTTTCTTTTTGTGTAGTTGTTGATAACACAGCTCAAAACAAAAAAATTGTCTACGGCCCCCTAATCCGGGGTCCGTTTGGCTCAATCACGTCAGATTTCGTCCCTAACCTCGAAAAAAAACATGAAAATCGCTGTTTTCAGGTGAAACATGATTCGTACCTACAAAAAGTGGTCATATCCTATGTTGTTGAGGTCGCTGAGTACGAATCTGGAGTCATTGTGGTTCTATGACGTCACGCTTTGTCTCTAACCTCAAAAACAGACGGTGAATTGGTAATTTTATGTGAAACATGTATTTTCTCAATTCAAAGTGGTCATATCCTATGTTTTCGAATTCGCTGAGTACGAATTCGGAGCCGTTATGTTTCTATGACATCACATTCCGTCCCTAACCTCAAAAAAACGGTAAATCGTTGCGTAACTTCGAAAAAACTTTCAACCTAACAGACCAGACGCGCCACTCGTCCGAATCCTCGTTCAGCGAAAATAAAAAACTAGTCGAATATCAGTTGATGCTGTTGACAGCATTGTCCAGATAACAGCCGTGCGAACCAGCAATTCGCACGTTCTCGCAATGCGTGATTATATGTTTGGATATCAGATCATGCATGTATTTTTGTTATTTTTTCTCAGTATGATCTTCTTGCTTCAACGAATGACGAAATCCTGCTGCTCCAACAGATTCTGTGAACGATGACGACTGCCCCGAAAGAGGATGTGTAGAATGATTCGTATCACTATCTGTAGGAGTAGAGAAGCCAGTAGGAGCGTACTGCCTGGCAGGGGGTGTCAGGATGAAACCGTAGTGTGTCCGACGACAAGTTGACTTTGTCCTCCTCAAAGTCGGAAAGCCCTCATACTTATCCCTGGGGAGGTATGAGGGTTATCACCCCCAGGACAGAAGACTGTTTTTTTTTTAGGTTAGGGACAAAGTGTGACGTCATAAAAACCACGACAACTCCGAATTCGTACTCAGCAACCTCGAAATCATAGGACATGACCACTTTTCCTAGATACGAATCATGTTTCACCTGAAAGCAGCGATTTTCATGTTTTTTTAGGTTAGGGACGAAATATGACGTGATGGAGCCAAAGGGACCTCGGATTCGGATTCAGCTACCTCAAAAACGTAGTGTAAGAATATTCTGGTTTCAGGGGTAGACCACTTTTTTTTGTGGAGCTTTTTAATAGATTAATTCGTTTCAGGTTTATCGTCGACTCAAGATTGGTACCGACGTGTATACTCGGGACCAATTTCTTGAACAGGAAACATTAAATTTTCGAATAATTTGCTTTCTCGTGAATGAATTGCAGGGGCGAAAATTACGATACAATTTAATTTAAAAACTAGAATCATTAATAATGAAAAGGGAGTTCTCCTGACAAATTCGGTAGTAGAATATTTAAAATAAATGCTCAGTAAAGAATAATGTTACACGATGAATCTTGGCACACTTGTCTAATCCAAAGTTAATACGAATCTCTCCAGTGTACTTCTCGAGGATCTTTATAGCAAATTGAAGTTTGATAGAGGCAGAAGTGTGATGCAAAAGAGGAGCTGTTCGCAGAAGCTTTTCTCCTGTGCTTTATTAATCTGGGCCGAGAAAAGGCATAAAAAGTACGGTTTCTTATAAAGAGGTAAATATAAAGGGATAATTGCACCCCTAAGCATTTTTGTAAGGATTGCCAAAATTCTGAGATCTTCTCCGAACCATAGGGAAAAAATATATAATAGATATGAGATGAAAAACATAAAACCGGGGCACCAGACAAATAAAAAAATAAAAAATAATAATTTAACAAGCTTTTAATGGGTTTTCCATTAATAAAATTTTATAAAATAGTAAAATACATCCGTAAGAGGAAGAGAGAATAAAATATTACTCACTTTATATGAAATAATGTTTTAATATATTCTTATATTTAAAACAAATACACAGTGCATCATTTATCTATATTTTTTTATATTCGAAACAAACATACGGATGAACTGTGCAATGTTAGTCACTCCTGTTTTAAACGAAGCATGCACATGTCAAATATTTTACTTATGCTGTCAGAGTAAAAGTCATTCATTATTGCTACAATTTTCAATATTATATAATACAGTCTACGATAATGAAAGAACTTGGTGTAAAGACATTTAGGCATTTATGATGTTGCGAAGCACAAATGCATTAGCGATTTTTCTTCATTTTATAAGAAAATAAAACATTGATCCTTACAAAAAATGTTTACTTTTGCCACTTGTCCCGCTGTGTTGGTCACGCGCCCAGCCTGATTAAAGTTAGAAATATATTAAAAATTATATCTCTTGAGTAAGAATGATTTTATCATCAATTTAATTATTGCACTGAAATCGCATGACAAAACTCCACATTTAGAGCCATTAAACGGCCTCCTATCTTCATTCGTTCGCAAGATAAAGTTTTTGTAAATAAACCACCGTATAAAGTAAACTATTGCATATTTCCGCATTTTGAAAAATGCATTGTATTCAGAAATGTTCAAAGAATATCTGTGAATTTTTTCAGATTTTTCCTAACGTCGCCCTCCTTCTGGGAACAGGTCAAAGTCGACCCTTGAAAAAGGAGGCCGAAAAACCCAGTCTGTTGGGGCGTTTTGCCCTCTAACTATTGCACAAAATTTTTTAGGATAAAAGTGAACATCTCGCTGCATTCGAAAGACTTTAAGCTTTCGTATGCTTTTTCTTATATATTTCAGAGATTTTTTTTTGTGCGAGTTGCAACCAAAAAAAGTGAGGGGCCTATACCTTTGGAACCGACTTTAGTTGTGCAGATTCCTGAGTCCCAGACGAGGGCTCTTGCGGCCCTCAACAACAAGCCCTTCTATGACTTTGGACAAGTCAACTTTAGGATTGCCGGCCAGAGGCAGGAGGAGCCTGTTGAGACACAGGAAGATCGAGAGCAGACCTAAATGACTGCTCCTGATCTCACCATTACCCAGATTGACTTGCATCACAGCAAAGGCGCCTCTGCAGTATTGCTGGTCTTTTTTGTCACAGGGACCAGAAGGCAGCCAAACCAAGAGCTTGCATACTGATGAAGGGAGTCAACGCCGTCCCGCTGCTTGAGCTATGTTCGAGAGACCTGATAGTGATAGCCACGGTTCTCAAAGGAACAGCAAGGCTAGTTCTGGGATCGGCTTACTTACCGTATGACAGCGATACTAACCCACCAGTGGAGGTATGTACACTGGTGGAATATTGCAAGGTGAGGGGTATTCCTCTACTGTTGGGATGCGATGCTGATTCCCACCATACTTTCTGGAGCAGCACGGACGTCAACTCAAGTGGTGGACAGTCTCAGATGAACGCACTCTCTTAGATCACTTACAGATAGAGTTCGTGTTGGAATCCATTGTACCCGCTAGCCCCAAATGGGTCAGAAATCCAAGAAGAACGGACTGGGATCAGTTTTCGACGGAGCTAAGATGTGCACTTTCAGAGGTTCCCAGGTCAATTCAAGACGTGGATATCCTGGAGATGGCAGTCAACACTTTCACGGAAGCCATCAAAGCTTCTTATGAAAATAATTTTTGACCTACAAGAGTCCGAAAGGCTGGGGAGACACACTGGTGGAATGGGAAACTCAAAGAGCTTCGCAGGCAAACTGAGAGAGGTTCAGACGTGCCAGTCATGGCCAAACGAAGGGACTATGGACCTTATTCACAACGATGTGGGATGAATACAGGGGTGCAATACGTAAGACAGAGCAAGAGAGCCGGACCAAATTTTGCACATACATCGAGAAGGGAGCTGAGGCGGCTAGACTGGATAAGCTGCTTTCTCCAAATCCGGACGCTGTTCTCGGCACTCTGAAATTGCCCGGCGGGGGTTACTCAGAGTCGGACGGGAAAACCTTGGCTCACCTGATCAAGGCACATTTCCCGGGCTTTTCAAGGTTTGGAGAAGTGGGTACGGCACCTCAGAGGCAATCAAAGTCACCTGCGGTACAACTGGGCCCGAAACAACGGCTTACCAACGAGATTGTCACCCCTGCCAGGGTTAGGTGGGCCCTGAAGTCCTTCAGCCCTTAGAAGTCTCCTGGCCCAGATGGCATTTATCCAGTCCTCTTACAGAGGGCTCGAGAGACCATCATAGGGCCGCTAATGAGACTTGCTAGGGCTATTCTGACTCTGGGACACGTCCCGGCGGCATGGCGGGGTACGAGAGTAGTCATTATTCTGAAAGCAGGTAGGATCGGTTATACCTTACCCAAAGATTTCCGTCCCATCGGCCTAACATCTTTCCTACTATAAAAAGTGGAAAGACTTGTGGATACATATATCCGCGACAAGGTCTTGTCAAGGAGGCCACTTCACTAAGAGCAACACGCCTATAGGGCTGGTCACTTGACGGAGACGGCCCTAAGCGGAGCAGTAAACCTAATTGAAGGACAACTGAAGGACAAAGGCCTCGCGATCGGAACGTTTATGGACATCGAAAGAGCCTTTAACAACACCTCTGAAGAGGTGATCAGGGCGGCCATGATCACACATGATGTGCCTACTGTAGTTGCGGAATGGATGTACCACATGCTGACCAACAGGAATCTAACTACGACTAAGGGTGATATCACTTTATGTGGAACCCTTGACTCGGAATGTCCGCAGGGAGGAGTTTTCTCGCTCTTGCTGTGGTGCCTAGTAGTGGATGAACTGCTTCATCTACGCTCGAGTCAGGGTCACCACGTCATGGGCTATGCGGGCGATATACTAGTTATCGCGCACGGCCAGCATCCAGATGCACTCTTCGGAGTAATGCAGCAAGAACTGATAATAGTGGATTCATTGTGTAAGAAAACTCGACTATCGGTCAACCCGAGCAAGACAGAAGCGGTGGTTTTCACCAGAAGGTATAAGTGGGGAACCGCGAGTACACTGAAACTTGGAGGACAACAACTATAAATCAAAAAACGAGCTAAATAACTAGGAGTAATTCTGGATAAGAAGCTGTTATGGAACGAGCACCTGGAAAACAAGTGCAAGAAGCTAGTAGCGACTCTATGGCTCTGTAGGAGAGCCATCAGGTTCAATTAATGAAATATATAATTATATTCCCCAAAGTCATACCTTGTTCTCGACCTTTAGTTGACCCTGTCCCTCTAATCGGATCACTCCAAACCGGGTGCGAGACGAGCCGAACTGGGAAATTGCATCCCCACCGGGTCTTAAAGTTAAGCAATCTGACGGGTTCCGGTAATAAGTAGATGCGTATCCCAGGCTATAGTATTTTCCTTATTTCCGCATAACCTAGCTTCAATTCATCTGGAGCATGATCAGGGCTTCTTAACACGTAGATTGCAAAATCCTTCTCAGTTGGTCACCTTTGTCTAATTCCGATCTATATGCGTGACTTGGACACTATCTATATTCAATAAGACGGGTATTATTTTGGTTGTGACTCAAACTTTGATTTAATTTGCTTTGTACTTCGAGTTGACTTATTGCTGAGTGCTTTTGGAGATGTCAATCGAAACGTGTGGTCTTATGGGAGATCGAGGTTTATGCGTCCTACTTGCCGAATTGTGAAAATGAAAACTTGAGTTTCCGTTTAAGCATTGAGGAGTTGTGACTGGGTAAATTTTGCATCTGTGTCACTTTGAAACATCTCTTAATTTCAAAATGATCTCGGGAGAAAAATCCGATTTATGGAAACTAAGAGTGTTCGGGAGAAGTTGGTCATGGTGACCAACTTCTCCCAATAGATTTGACAGACCAAACCACAAAATATGCGTCGCTGCGTAAAATTAGGATATCGGTTTTGTTTGTAAATATTTGGTGCAATAAACACAGTTTGTCGGTGTTTTCGCGTTTTCTGGTAAGTAAATTAAGTTGTTTTGCTATAATAACCCTTTTTTTGTATCAACCAATAATTGTTGTTGTCGTCCAGATTAATTTATTTTCTTCACTCAGGTACTAGTTGTCACAGTTGCTTTGGGGATTGTTATCACTGTAACACCTAGCCTCGAAATAAATGCCCTACTAAAAATTATTTAGCATTACTCTTAAGGAAAACGGGTAAGATCTTTATGACTTCTTATGAGTATTCGCCGCTATCGTTCGTAATAACTCGTGTACTTTATACCTGGGACTAATAGCTGAGACAACTATCCCCATGTACGGCATAAGTTGTCACACTCTACTTTTTTTTTATTAATATTTTTTTTCAAGATGAACGCAAAATTAATTTGTTTCATGTGCAGCAAGTCACAGGTAAAGGATAAAATATATGATTATTTTTTTAAAAGTACCAGATTTATTTAATTTATTAATTCTAGAGAGGTTTAAGTTATTTTTGTGACAACTAGGACCCGTCTCCCCTACTTTCCAAAATAAAAGAAACGAAAATTAGGAAACAAAGTGAAAACAACTGTCACTACAAAAACGAAAGGCGGAATGAAAGGCAGATAGAAGACCAGACATCTGCATCAAAAAATCTCCGAGCTTTAATTTTACTTAATCCATAAACGAACTTTTTCGACCCGACCTCTTATTCAATAACTTGATTTTCCAAAATTCAAATTTTTTCAAAATTCATCAGTGAACGTAATGCAGGCATTACAATAATGGCAGTCTCAGCCCTTTAAAATGCATAGAGTGATCAAATATACTAGCATATATTATTACTTTTCGTAAAAACAATACCATGACGGCACCACGGTGCGCCGCGGGGCTCGAGCGCCGGCTCCATGCACGTACCGGAGTATTCAACGCTTATTTTCATAAAATAAAAATTGGAAACCCACTTTCTAATCTACATAGTCTTATAAGAAAAACCCTAAGCTTTCATGCTCTCGAAAGAGCATGAAAATCCGTATCAGAACTGTACTAGACAAAAAATTTTTATCGCTATTAGAAGAGTTCAAAATCGCCGAGATAGACGATATCCAAGAAAATCTCAAAACATTCACCCTCTCCCCCTCAGTCAATACTTATCGGAAAAATTTTTTCCCCATAAAGTTCTATCCAATAGCACAAGACTTTACCTAAGTTTAACTTAGATCGGAAAACTTCGACTTTTTGAGTGGGTACACTTGAGAAATAATGCCCCATATTCGGCAGGCGATGCAATGGTGGATTTGATTTGACCATGTGGTCTCTCCTTTTTCTCATTTTTGTATTTGCCATTGCCGAGAATGGCCCCCTTTTTTAGTGCTCTATAGTTTCATGTAATGGTTTTTTTTAGATAAATTTAATTTTGTTTTCGAGTCAGTGTGCAAGTTCTATATTCATATTACAAGATGTGTAATTCGGGCTAAAATCGAGTCGCCACGTGTACGGTTTTCCATGCCTCTGGCCACACGGTTATAATCAAGTCTTCCTTTTTGCTTGTTGATTTACAGTTCCCGAGGTGTTTTTAACCTATGTTCTGTGTTTAAAAATGTCGTTTTCTTTATTGTTACCGTTCATAAAAATAAAACGTCTAAAGCTATCCATCATATGACCAATGACGGTTGTGATTTGAAGAACCACCCCCTGAGATCCTCTAAAGGTTGCTTATGCTAGTCCCTTAATAACCTAATGACTGATTAAACTTGCCAGGCCAAAAATTGAATTTTTATTGTCATTTTCTTTTGTGGACAGGGTCCTGGCTGGTGCTAAAAATTAAATAAAAATCGAGATTACTGACACGATCGCCATCAATGGAGCGGCAACCAAATCGCTCACAATACATGTAATGCAATGTTGCGAAGAAGTTTTCAAAAAATTCACAGGCACAGTCAATTGAAACCTAACTGTCAAGCTATAGTCGAGCGTGTTACCACTAGAGTAACAACGCACAATTCTCATCTCACTTGAATAGAGAATCTCTTATCCACTGGACGGACCGAAGTGAGTATAACGTGGTATTCCAATGCCGGTATTGTAAAGTACTTGTATGATAAACGGCGCGTGTCCTTTGGAATTGCAAAGCACCTACTGGAATTTGGCCATTCCAATACCGTGTTTGCAACTTTACATCCGTTTCTATTGCAGAAGTATTGAAGAATCTCAAACATTTTTAACAGAGTTCATGATCGTTACTTTTGACGTAGTGATGCCATATTCTGGCCTTATACTGCCTTATTATTATATTTACAAAGAATAATCAGGTATTTAGGGAGTTAGTCCTGCATTTGAGAAAAAGGGGACACTTAGGGAGGTCGACGGGTAGTAAGGGGGTCAGGCTGGCAGTTAGGGAGCCCGGGAGAGCATTTAGAAAAGGCCCTAATTCCTGACACATCGGCAGCGACGGTGAGATATTTTTATAATATGGAGAGATATGTCATTTTTCCTCTTTCTTAGCATTTAAAGACCTCAACTTGAGCAACTTTGACCTAATATGTTATTTTAAATGTTAAATTTATAAATTTTAAATAGTTTAAGTTTGAATTTTAGATACTTCGAATTAAGAAGAATTCTGCTTTGAATGCTTTAATTTGTAGTTTAGTAGGCACTCTAAAATATTTATATTTAGGCAGTTGATCGTGCAGAAGAAATTCCACTTGAAAGCTTCGAGACCTCCAACAGTTTCGAGCTACCTCAAAGTTAAAAAGTTTTACGCTTTTATTACGCTAACACAATTCTCCTGACATTCGGTGCTAATGGATTTTTTGAGCTTCTGATAGACAAATTTGAAATCAAACTTTGGATTAAAGATTGAGAACAAGTGTTTGAAAAATCCAATTAATGACCGTATATTTATAAATGACGGAAGCAAGGGGGGTTTCGGATTGCTGCATACAAATTCCAGTGAGAAATGATGAAATTCGATATTTTTTATCGATCATCTCTTGAGAACTTGAAACTGTTCGAGTACACGAAATTTTCTAGTACTCGAAAACTTTGGAGTTCTTCGAAAATATTGAGCTCTAGCTCGACTGGAACCGATCGAGCTCAGCTCGACTTAACTCGAAACCTAACGGACTCGACTCGTCCGAACTTCGAGTTTTTTGCACACTCGTATTTGTAATTAAATGAGAAATATTATCATAAAGAGTATCTCTAAAAAACGTTAAGTTTTCATATGTATTAACTGAAGATGATTCTTTGTTACTCCAAATACATTTTGTGGAAAAAACTGTTTCTTGGAAATAGTAGTACTTTACGTTTGATCACTTACTACAGTTGTATCAGCAATCAGTTGCACAGCAGCTGGTCTGATGACGCTGATAAAGTTTCCGAGTATCGTATTATCGTTCTTGTAATTAGTTATGTAGGATGACATAGAAGTGCTCCAATCTGCGGATGGGCCGCACTGTACATTCTTTAACTGGCGCCTACTGTTTAAGATGCAATTAAAATATTAATATTCCATGGAAGTAATTATTCAGCAAAATAAACAAAAAATTAATTTAAAATGTATGTTTTAATGAAGGAGGTTTTAGAAAATCCGATTAATTTTATCTTAATATAATAATAAACTGGAATAATTTTGCAAACGAAATTTTAG
>CAKNWT010292581.1:0-17073 GCA_932066315.1 Andricus coriarius | reverse complement strand
CCTAACCCCCCTTGTTAGCACCGCTTAGCTTTCCCCGCTTCACTTAGGATGTACACTATAAAATCCATTATGAATTTCAAACCTGTGTCAAAATTATTCCTATTTAATTAGCGCTCGAAAGTTTGTTATTCAGCTATAAAATATCTTTTTTTCTAACGTTTTATAAATGTGATTCATTAACAATAATACTCATAATATATTATGCTGTATATCTCTGTTTCAAAGAACTTGCTAATGTCGTTAGTCCGATTATAACTATATTTGTGACTAGATTAAAGATAAATATAACTTTTGTTATCATAAATGCCACTGGTTCAGCTATACATTTTTTTGAGTACTGATTCAAAATGAAATGTTATGAAAAAGTTTGTAATTTAGAATAAATAATAATTATTTTGTATTAAACTCAGTAAAGTTTATCTGAATTTGAATAAAAATGGATCTGATTTTAATAAATTTTGCTGAATTTAATCCGAAGCCATTTTAAGGTGTAACCATTTTTTGTTCAGTATGCGATAACGGTAAAGCTTTAAAAGTTTGTTTAAAAGTAAAAGCAACATTAACGCGATCATTTTACTGGTAACTTATGAAATACTGCACTTGGCCCAGAATTTTCTCAACTATAGGTAGATTACAAGAACATATGACATACCTTGCATGTCGATGCTCTTCGTGGGCAGTCAAATAATGCCATTCCAACTCATCGCGAAGAGAAGAAGAGGCTAAAGCTATGATGGCTTCTCCAATGAAGTCGTTGGCACCATATCTACCATAGTCCCAGATAGTAATTTCTAGAGCACGCTGCCTTAACTCCGACCACCTGATTCCATTGTAGACAAAGGTTTGGTCCCACCTTGGGTCATTCGTATTGGCCAAAGGTTTCGTTCTCTTTTTGGACTTTTCGCTAAAAGCACAATAATCCCTTAAAGATATTTTTCTAATGTAAATAATATGTAACATAATATTATACGATCTACATATCTACTATGCATTTTATTCCAGAAGTTTTTAGTAGTTAATTCACTTATTCAAAGTTGTAATCTAATTGTCGGCTCTCGAAAGAAAATCCAAATAACATTCTGATGCTTAGCTTTATATTTGACAAAGTTCGATATTATCATGGCTGATTATCATGTCTGTAATTCTAATTAGATTTTTTAATAAAGAAAACAGATTCATGATGATAAAGTAATAAAAGGATTTATATAGTTAACGAAACAAAGTTTGCACCCATTAGACTAGGTCATCTATGTTGGCACTAGTGCCAAATTCGCCATCCAACATGGATCTTTTGGCTCATCGCAACAGTTTCTTTGCTAAATTACTTATTTTTTGGTGCATGAGAACTAAAATGACGAACATTTCCAGCAGACAAAATTATTTTATATAAATAATTAACTCTTCATATATTCAATTCAGTTACATTATATGTATGTAAGATCGAAAGGATAATCATAAGATTGAAATATGGAAGCCTAGTTATTAAATCCCTAATAATTGGATGGAAAGTGATGCAAAGCTTACCTTCTGTCAGGAAGTAAAAATATTTTGGCATAAGGACTCCTTGCTTGGCCGCTGCTTCGAGGGGGGAGGCCAGTAGCGCAAACAAGAGTCACTATCAGCTGGAGCGCCACAGGATCGAAGTTCAACTTCACCTGGATTCGACCTCCGAAGTTGACGTTCCCCGTAGGTTGTCGTATATGCCTTCCTCTTCCTTGCGTGTGAACATCCGGTGAACCCGGTGACGTAACTAAAACCGAGGGCTTCTCTCGCCTCGCGTCATATAAGTCTGCAATGATCGTACCACTATATTTAACCCGCAAATTTCAAAATGAACATAAGTGTGAACGCTCAGCCTTCCAAAACACGTACGAACGGTACAATTCAGGGTAAAAAGGGCAAAGGACCTTGAATTATTTCACCCTACAAACATTTACAGTGGTGCAGTTCAACAATATTTCAGCCACATTTTCTATCAGATAGCATTCCGATTTAGAAGATTTAATTCTAAATTTAATTACTTCAAGATATACCTATCTGTCCTTAACTATTTTTTTTGTAGTTTAAATATTCTAGGTTAATTGTAGCAGATACGAAATGAGCAGTTCAAACAATTTTTAATCTAATGATTTCTCAGTTCAATATTATAAATATCATTGATAAAATTTTTTAAAATAGTATTTCTTGATCTGGTATAAAAATATCTGACAACCAGACATTGGCTTCAAGCATTTCAGAAGTCTAATCAATATACTATTATTATAGTTTCATCAATCACTTGTTTATCCAGTTATTGAGAAAATGAATCGTTAATGTCGAATACTGGGCGTAAAAAATAACGAATCGTAAATTCTAAAACCATTAATGACATGTATTGATTTCTACAGAAAAAACTAGTGGATAGATAGAGAGTATCTATAGATATTTTGTTTGCAGAAATATAATATTGCCATCACCCTTTTAAAAGTTCATGAAATAGTGACTTCTGCATAATCAGCAATCTTTGAGGCCTCCTTTTAAACCTGCACACGTCTTTAGCAATTTACCATCTTAAGCATGCAGTTTTCTATCCGGTTTCAGTTACTCAAGCTCTTTTCGCTTTCAAAGTGCCTTTTCTCATAATAATACGACAGCCAAGCTTCGCAATATATCTAATGTCGTCGAAATCCAGCAGCAGCTAATTATACTTCTCTAATAGCATTCGGCATAATTTCCCACAAAAACAATATAAAAATTTGCATATAAAAATTCCTTTGCATCTACCTCTTCGAGTAAACTTGAACCTCAGAAATTACGTTCAGGCTCGAGTCACCAATGAGAGCCGGAATACAAAACATTACATCCCGTCGCATAAAGGGATCTTTGGAACTTTAGATGAAACAGATTGAGAGAAACAAGAGCGCAGTTGTAGAGCATAATGTGAGAGGTATTTGGGATTTTCGCATCGAGTGGTATCAACAGAAAACAACACAAAAATTCAGAGATACAAATAGTATGGTACAAGTTGTTGCTCCCATAAAACTAGTTGTACGGAGGCTGATTGTTAAGTTAATAAGGGTGCATCAGCACTACGATCTACTATCTACTAGTATCCAACAACAACAATTTTCTAAGTGAGTACAATGTACATGTCTGTTAATGGTTTCAAATGGCCTTAATTTATGACATATGAGGGTTAAACGTGGAAAAAGGGCAAAAAGAACACTTAGCAAAAATCTAGATTAACTTGTAAGCCTACCCCAAAGTATACATTTCTTGAGACCTGGAATGCGAAACATCATATAATCTGTGACAGTATAGCTGTTTGTTAATTTTATGATTATTATATGATTATATGATATGGTACACTTTTTATCATTTAGCGAGTTCCCAATTCAATTTATATGCAAATTACCATTTAAATTGCTTTGGACTGTTTAATGCTGTTTTATAGCATGACTTGTAATACTCATGATACCCTCTATAAATTAGACATTGAGAATTCTATAATCTAGATGATAGTTGTGTCCAAATTCTCAATAAATGCTAATTGTTTGTAAAAGCATGTTTATGTATTTGAAAAAATCATGAAAGCTTTGGGCTAGACAACCGAAGCGCTAAAATCACACAACTAAAAATTATATTTACCTTTATGATGAGATTGCTGAGTACCGCTTATAGATTCGTGTTTCTGCCTCCACTGAGACTGAGCAGCGGCCCGTCTGGAGGCTTGGGGGGTGGTCGTTGATGCAGTCGTTGACTCCCCGGGTATAGTCGTTGACGAAGACATGTTCCTCGAGACTACCAGTTCTACCTGAGGCTCCTGCCTCGATGCAGCTATAATATCGTAAACTTCCTGAAAACTCTTGCTTTGAAGGCATCTTCCATTCCACTCGATAACTTCGTCACCTAAAACATGCATCAATCAGCGATGGACAGCTTGAATTTCCAGAAGAACAGGCCGACGAGTCCTCATGTTTCGTTTAGTGCCTTGGGTTATGATATAACCTCAAATCTTAGTGTTAGATGTGTAATTGGTAGTTGTTTCGATATATACATATTGTAGATATTGGGGAAACTCGTCGTGGAACCTGCAGATTTTTTACTAGTGGTTGTTTTTAGTAGAAGATCTTCTTACCAGGTCTTAGTTGTCCTTCCACATCAGCAGTACTTCCCTTCTTCACTTTCTCAATCAAAGCGCCCATGGAACCATCTTCTAGAAGCTTTCCTCCGACTACCTTCAGTCCCAGTATACTACTACTACTTCCAGCGCCTGAGGACTTCCGCAGAATCATGTGACCGATCATCTTTTGGCCGTCATTGCTTACTTGCCACGATAGGGAGTGCTATGAATTGGGAAGAGTGTTTTCACGAGATCTCGAGTGAAACTTTTGTGCTACCTTGTTCGAATCGAGAAAATTGGTTGACTTAAAGTCATTGTGATTCATAATTCAATAAACGTATGTCCACTTTTTGTTACAAGTCCATTTTTATTGTTAATGTCAATCATTTACCAAATCATGTACATAACTTTCACCATTTCTCGATATCGTACAATACATATCTACAAAAAATAACGACGAACACTATGAAATTTTAAATAAGCTCAACAACAATGAATTAGTAGAACTGCACACTGAATCATCCTCAATACAGGTAGGATCTTGTATTATGATTGTAAGTTGAACTGACTTTAGATTTCATAAAATATTATCCATAAAGTAAACAACATAAATAGAACATTTTTGAAAGCTAGTACATATATACGTTATCGCATTCAGTGAGTTTTACTATATAATACTACAGCAATATCTCTGATCTTTGAGATATATGTTCAGCAAGAAGCGACTATGCAAGCTTGAATAGATGAATCTAACACATGCCACACATGCGATAGAAGGCAACGTCCTCAGCATTCAGTCTTTGACAACATTCGAGCGTCATGCAAGATATCACAAGATATATTGGTTTTATGTCTAGAGTCCCTGTGTAACTTGTCTATCAAACTTGAATAATTATTCTTATATCTATCGAGTAACATTTCGTGAGGTGGATCTACTTTAGGAGGAGGGGTTTCGGTTTTTCACGAGTCATCTTACGGAAAGTGAGAATTTAAAAGAAAAGATGGTGATCATGTAGTTTGTCTATTGTCTAGTATCTTTTGTCTATTGTCTACGTAACCCTCGAAAATCTAAATTTTCTAAATAGAAAATACCTTCACAATACCATTCAGGTTGTATGAAACTATCTCCACAAAACTTTTTCTTTCACAAATAAGAGTTACAAGACAATGAAAGTGATTTTCCAATTTTTCCTCAAACATTTCTAGAATGGAATAGTTTGAATGGTCTGAATATATCTTTCTTAAAAATGTGACTCTCATACATTTTCGAGGGTTAAATTAAACACGTACGTCAATCTGTGGCCATATGTCAATAAATTAGTATATACTTTGTTATCCCGTATGAAGTCAGTGTGGCACTAAATCATTAACGCTGCCATTCCATTCGGATGATTCTAATGCAGCCAATCCAAGTTCGATTTACGACGTCATAGCATTATGATAGCGAATAATCGAACTATCGAAACGCACCGATTGCTTTACTACGCGCAAATTTACAAATAACGGTCGATCGCTCGGAAACTATTGGAAACTGTCATCCAAATGGAAAGTAGGTACGTCAAACGACGAATCAATACTAGTCACTATCATTCACTCACTACCAAGCTTATTATCTACTATGTCTCTGAAAAAGAATATACCTTCCGGATTTTTCATTCGAGCATTGAGGATTGATCTTGCTATTATATGTATACAATTATACATATACATTCCAACAAATGTAGCTTAAACGCTATCCAATATTTCAACAAATATCAACTTTTTTACATTATTTAGAAATAAATATACCTCAATGCCATAATGTTCAAAACACTATTAATTCTCTAATTACTGCTATCTTCATGATGCCTAAATAAATGAGAATGAATTCAGAAGAAAAAACAGGCGATCTTTACATATTAGTTACTATGCTCCTGCTCATATGTACCAGAACTATCACTGATATCAATTGTAAGCAACATTATTTTAGCCTTACGATGTAACTTTCTCAGCAGGAAAATGTTATTTTATTTTTAAGAAGTGGTTAAGTTACCCATTCGTGTACTTATGAATGTAAATGTTAATGCAAATGTAGAGAGAGAGAGAAACCGACAAGTTTCGTGAGAAGAGAGAAGACCTTCATTTGATAAGACGTTAGCAATTAAGAGAACCTTGCATTCACTCAAAACTAAGCACTTAAGTCAGAACTGCAAGCCCGTACTTGACGATTGTTTGAGTAAGGAAATATTACCAAAAAAAAACATTTGAAAACAGACAAATTATGCAATTATTTGTGATCAAGTCTTTACAAGTTATTTACTCAAGCATTCGTGAATTTATCGATCTCAGTCCTAGCAGCTACTGCAGAAAATTGTAACACGAATGCCAGAATGCAGCTATTTAGAATTATTTGATACAAATAACATTTTGGACACGGTAAATATTTCTGGCAGTCATGTCGAGATAGTACGAACACCATAGTTCTATTTGACTACGAACAATTCACAAGACAGAGTAGACACAAGTTCAGAAAAGCTACCCATCCTTAATGAACCATCTACATTTTTTCTTGGTTACTTTACTTTATTTTTTCTTGACTTCGATTGTATTTTCAATTAATTTTTTTATTGTTGCAGAGGGTAAAGTTTTTGAACTAAAATCTCATTTCAATAGGTTCGATCGGCCCGTACCTTGGGCAGGTCGCCCCTGTTGCTGTCTTCACTGCTCGTGAAGGTGCTAGAGGTGTCTATCCCGGAGTCTTTGGTAGCGCTGTCTTGACTACCTTGCCGATCGGCTTCCCACGACCATTCTTCCTGAGTGTCATCAACATTGGTCCCTCCATGAAATCTCACTGTCTTTTTCCCCCTCCGTTCAGTGAACCTGCCAATGTGCCACACGCGCACACACACATACCACACTTTTTAAAATTACGTCTCAATCCTACCTTCGTCTACTTACGAGCCAATCTCGAAATTAGCCGAGCTCGCTGATAGAAAATGTATTCAACTTTAACTTAATTACTGATACATCTTCAAATGAAGAGTATTATTAAAATAATTTTCATATGAAAGAGTCCACTTTTGATTGAAATTTTTCAATATTCATCAGTCGCAAACTCAGCTAATATCGCAAGTGTTATATCTGTCTGAAACTGGTCGTCGTCGTCGCCATCATATTAAAGAGCAACATTTTAAAATTAGACAGACTATAAGTTGTTTAACTCTCTTCTAGCAGATGTAATGAATATTGTAATTTATTATATTTAAGATTTTGAATAAGAGCTAAAATACATTATTTTTTATAAATTATTGAAACACTTTGATTTGGAGAGAAAAGAGGTTGACGACAACGACCATTAATGGGATGGATGACAACGAACCTCCTACTATCGGCGCGCCACTCGTCTCCGCTTCTTCGGAAGCTTCTTCTGACGAGGGTGCTCTCCTCTTTCCGCGGTTCTCGCGGAGGATGATGACCGTTATATTCAATAGTCATCGGACCCGTGTTGTGATGTCCATTATGAGAACCATGCCTAAACGATCCACTGGTCATCGACGTTGGATTTATCATGTGATCGTAGTATCCCTTTCCTATAGTAGATCCAAAGTTTCTATTTTTTCTTCCATCACAATACGACATATAATTATAAATTAAAAAAAGAAACGTTGCTAAGCTGTAAAAAAACTTTTTTGCATTTTGATCCCACTCTTTTCCCTTATATTTAAGCATCAGTACTGATAATCATATTTATTATAGGATGGCTCAAATAAAAAAAGGTTTCTTTGATTTCAGGGGACACTCCCCGAAAAGTTTCCATGTTAAAAAAAACAACTTTGAATTTTCCTCAAATTTTGTGGACAACGGAATGTACAAAAAAAATATAGAAAAGTTGAAAAGCTGCCTATAAAAATTAAAAAAGCAACCCTTTTTGTAAACAATAATTGAAAATCCATTACATTATATTGGTGACCAACACCACCTTCAAGGCGGCGAAACCACCCCTCTGAAAGGAATGCATCAAAGCTCTATGAGCCATAGAGAACAATATCCTTTTCTACAAAAATTGTCTTCAACCGTAAAAAACAAATAATTATCTATACAGAAAAACTTATTGTATTTTTGATATAAAACAGTTCATTTTTATTGTTAAAAATGCTTGCTTTCTACAGATATGCTAATAGTTTGAAGTATATACTTTAAAATTTAAGAAAAATCGTAAATAAAGATTGGCTTTTAACCCATACATTTTTTAAGTGAATATGCCCCATGAGGGTGATTTTGACAACGTATGTAATACAGGGTTTTTTGATACATCATTAATAAAGATACGCTTTTTGTACGTTTGAGGATGAGTTAACCACCATGGAAGCATACTTGCCGTGATCCAAAAATTTGAAAACACTTAAGATTTATTTTTTCACCAAATGGAAGGTTTTTGGATGAAAGCCCATTTAACTTAAAAAAGGTTTTTTTTTTAATTTTACACCAGAAATTAGTTCCAGGAGTTAATGTGCATTGAAATTGTGCACTTATTGTAACAGTTTAAGAGAGAACAAGAGAGAATCAGATTGCATGCCTGGAGCATGGATAATTTACTCAAAATATGGTCAAAATGAAAATTTGGTGAAATAGGGCATGTTCCAATTTCATCACAGTAATAGCATTATTAATGTATTTGAATTTATTTCAGAGACGTATATCACGTATCATATGGTTCATAGATTACACAGTAAACTAGAGCCTATATTATCTGTTGCACGATGTACAAGTACGTTCAACGAAACTCAAGCACAACCCAGCTTATGATTTGGCTGTGTCAACATTTCAGATGTCATAATAATGCTCTCGTTATAGAATGGAGAGCTCCATACTTGAATGCAGTAATTGGTCTACGCAGTAGATCAATAACTATCATATAAATACCATGCTTTATATTCTATGTAATAGACAATTAATTAATCACGAATAACTTTGAACTGGGAGCTTAATTGTTGGGAAAAATATTCCACAAGAATTTTGATTTAATTTTAAGTAATCATCACCAAAATTTGATTACATTCTGAAAATCGATCATGGAATAGCAACGTTTCTTTTTTAGTGAAAAAATCCAAGTTTCTTGAAATCTTTTGGATTCGTATTAGAAATTTTTCTTATAAAAAAGCTTTAAAAAATTTTCTGAGCACTCTCGTCGACTGCGCGTATCGACAAGTTCGTAACGTGACGTGGGTTGCTCACTGAACCGTGTAGATTGTAAGCTTCGCTGCTGAGAATACAAAATTGTGGTATTCGTTCTTTTCTCCTACCGGCGTATCTTTTCACCGAGATAGTTTCCTTATGCAATGTGGTATTCCTCCGACTCCCCTACCTCCCTCCTTCAACCCTCTTCTCTCACCCCACAATTACATTTGTTTACACATATGGAAGTTTTACGTGTGCGTATGCGTGTGTGTTAGTATACAAATGTGCAAAAAGGTATGCGGTCTTTGTGTGTTGTTCTGGCAAATGGGATAAACAACGAAAGAGACGCTCTGAAACTCTTATGAGATAAAAGCACAAAAGTATATGCGATAGTATTATTTTATAGATAGAAGATTCTGTTAGCAAGGTCTTAAAACAAATCGCTCACGAGATTTCGTACTATGATCGATACTTCCATGAGATTAGGAAAAATTATTTGTAACCTACAAAGGTAAATGAGTGCATATATTTCTCACTCATTTTAAATTTCAGTTTTGTGTATTCATGTTTAAATACAAAGACTGATGTATTTCAGAACTGTCTTTTTAGCTACTTAATTAAAAATAGTATTTCGAACTTGATTATTATATAAGCGAAGTTAATCTTGTTACGCGATTTAGTCAAAATTTCCAAATGATGTTCGTTGACATCTTTCTACACAAAGTATATAAAAATACTGAAGAGTGCTTTGATATATTTGATGTTATTAAATTCATGTAAACTAATATAATCGTAGTACGAAATTTTCGAAGAGGAGAAATTAATTTTCTGAAAGAACACAATTATTACAATGTTAAGCAATTAGATAAAATAATGCAACATCAACTTCAAAATCATGTCACTAAATAAAGTAAGTGTATATTTTCATGTATGCATTTAGCTGCATACTTCAACTGTACCAATGTCAATGCAACATGTCAATGTAACATGTCAATGTACCATTGTTTGCAGAAATTGATAAAATTAATCATTTTTTCGTTTTTAATCAAGAGTGTCAAACCACTTTACATTTTTTTAATTATTTAGTTACTCTAAAGAATGCAAAGGACCCCGCACAAACAAAATTGGACATAATTGGTCGAAGTACTATTAGGAAATTTCTTCTTATTTCATAAACTACCAAATAAACGAGATTCAATAAAATCCACGGAAAGGCCTTGCCTTTTCCATACATTTTGTGCGGGGTTCTTCAAAATAAAATACAAAAAGTCGTAAAAACTTGAAGAAAACATCAACTAATGACCCAAAAGAACAATCCTGGATAATTTTATATTTCTAAGGATGCACTCATTGAAATTCTTAAATATTCTAGTTGAAGAGTGTCATATATGAAATTTTTATTGTACAAAATACAATCAGCTACATGACTGCACTTTAATTAATTCTTATTGACGGATAAACAAACAAAAATCTTAATTAGGAAAGAATTATCATAGAATTTTAACTAAGCACTGCTTTACAAAATGTAATTTTATGTGTGCATACAAATGTATCAGAAGTGTAAATGTAGTGTTTCTTTAGGAATTCGCGAAAGAAAACACATGGATAGTGGCGAATGAAGAATAATATTGTGCACGTTCATAATTACATAACACAGATTATGACGCTATTGTAGCCTCCAAGAAGGGATGAATGTGCATAAAAAGCTCCAGTCCCAAATTTACCCTAAATCAAATTTAATTTTCCCAACTGCTTTCTCTATGCTGTATAATATATAATTCTAAACTTCAATCCCCAAAAATGTGTGCAATTTGTTCTCGTGTAGAATTATGTAAAGCACAACCAGAAAAATCAGAATTTAAACCACTTTTAGTAAAAGTTCATCCCTCTTCTGATGTAACCACAAGCTTCGTCACAACCTGTGTGGACGTAAAAAAAATTCTTACAGCTGTCGGTCAGTTGCGTCTAGCGATACACGGTACTCTTTGCTTTAACTTTTGCGTTCGATTCTTGGAAACTCTTGACTCTTGGATAGCAAAAAAGTTGGCGAAGAAAGTGGGAAGGGAGTAGAGTGGAATGGAATCGCCAAGTTTTTCATTTAGAAGGGAAAAAGTCTTTATTGAAACGCGTAGCACGTGTTACTCGATTGGTAGTGCGGAATAGGAAAAATACGGCAAAAGTGTCGCATCAGTTACGAAATGCAAAAACTACCATGAAAACCGAGATTTCGTGTTTAGCAGCTGCGCCAGGCAACGAAAAACAATACTGACCATACTTTTTTTTAATCCACGACGTGTATCGACGCAGAAACTGATCGACAGTGACGTGGACACACATGCATACGCTCGCGCAAATCTGGAAATGCACATATAGATTTGGAGAGTTATGAGCTGATTAAGAGCGGAAGACTCAGGAATGGAAAATTACTTCGAAAAACATCTTGATCCTCTCGTTGGACATGGCCCGGCGAGTCATTTTCTCCCCAGTCTTGACCCTTGGATCTTGCCCTAAAATTTATTCATGTTTATCCAAAACCTACTTTAATCTAGAGATGAAATCTTTCAGCAAAAATGGTTTGAAAAGAGTTCGACGAATGTATTTCGATCTGCTGCCCTTCGAATTAAAAAGTCAGACTCCACGAAAAAGAAATTAAAATTGAACGAGTTGAAACTGTTTGGAAATTGAATTCATTTGTGTATACATAAATGCTTTGAATTGTGTAAAAGTAAAGGAAAGGATGATACATAGATGTGTATATTAATGAAAGGAAGAAATGAAAAGAAGATGTATAATATTGAATGGAAAAAGTAGACATGACGAATGCATCTGACGAATTATTTACAGGGAATTTAGCTAAACGACTGTTAGGAGAGTAATAAATAGGTCGTCGTTGCCTAGTAGGAAGAATACCAAGTTATTCCTACACGGTGGGTCACCAACACTGTTTGGCCACCAGGGTCTTAATTTAAAAGTTAGATGACACCGGCTTACAGCCTCTGTAAATCATACGGGACTTTGCAAACACCTTGCGTCTACTCTGCAATACGATGCATGAATTCAGTGTATATACAGTTTTTAACATATGAGTCGAGAAAGGAAATCAGCTTTGCTCACCTGAGAATTTTCCTAAATAAAACATAAAATGAATTTGATAGTTGAAATAAATAAAAAACCAGTTAATCAACTCAGCTCGAATTTTAATAATGTGTGTTTGAAAATTAGAGATAAGATACAAAAGCCAAATCAGGGTGGCCATTAAAGACTGAGAAAAAATTCCCATTTTTCCAAAATTTCTCCCGAATATTTAAGTGATCAAAGTCAAACCTTCAAAACTGAACAATTTATTTGAAGAATTCAAAGAAGAATCTCCAAATTAACGAAGCTAATGCCGAACAATTTTTAATTAAAAGCATTTATAATTAATAATTGTAAACATTCAAAATTCAAACAAATTAAAATCCGAACGTTCAATATTGTACAAAATCAAATCTTTCAATATTTGACAACCTCTAAGTGGAAAGATATTTCAATTGTATGCTTCCAAAGTAGAAGCCATCAAAATAGAACATATTTCATTTCGAGATCTTCAAACACAAAAATAATTCAAATTAAAAATGTTCAAACCGATTTTATTTCAAATTATAAAATGCCAAATGTAGAAATTTTATATTTAATTTAGGACAATACAGATTTAACAAATTTAAAAGG
Source organism: Andricus coriarius (assembly GCA_932066315.1). Classification (NCBI taxonomy): domain Eukaryota; kingdom Metazoa; phylum Arthropoda; class Insecta; order Hymenoptera; family Cynipidae; genus Andricus; species Andricus coriarius. Next base: position 4,106 of record CAKNWT010292581.1, on the reverse strand, counting down.
TCATTGAACGTCAACATTGGTACCGACACGTACTATTGAAATTGTCTCATTTATACATTTTTCTTTTTATTGTTTCAATTCAGTCGATAAGGTCGATAATATCAAATATAGTAAGACGATATCATGTGGTGGAATCTAAAGCATTATTTATTTACAGTTTCGGAAAAATATATTTTTCAGTGCGTAAGTGATGACGAAATTGTACTATCTTTTTGATTTTCAATTGCATATGATATTTTACAACTATTGATTAGAATGTTCTCCAATTGCGATTAAAAAATCCAGACGAAAAAATGTAATGTCCAACGTTTTAGGTAGGAATGACGACGTTAGATGTAATAGAAACCTGGGCACGCGATGCCTTCAAGTTTGGGACATTATACTGTTTTCTAAGAGATTTTGAAAAACACAAATAGACTAAATACTAATTCACAGTTATAATAATGATTTTTATACTTGAAAAGCCGAAAGGTAGCACAATTTTCTCACTACATATGCACCGGCAACTTTTATATCATCGTCAGAATAACTGTAACGTAATGATGGAACATTCAACAAAGTTCAAGTATTAAAAGATTTGAACTGCTTTGATTTTTAAATTCCATAATTTGAAATTATTTTTAGTGGAAACAAAAAATGTTTAATTTTCCAAATCGTACCTTTCAATTCAAAATAAACTTTTATTAATTAGAAAGATTCAACTCAAAATTATTCAATTTCACACTGCTAATTTAAAATTGTTCGTAAGTTTAAACATTTCAATTTAAAATTATTAGATTGGGAGCATTCTAAAATAATAAGAAATTTATGATCATGAAACTTGGAACGACTTAAATTTACAAACAATTTCGAATGTTTAAATTTAGAATTATTATCCAACACTTTCAATGCAAAAATCTTCTATTTCAAACGATTTTTGATATTTATGTTATACTAAAGACTTCAAATTTAAACTTGCTCGACTAATTAGATTTTCACTTTGAAACTGTCCATTTTTCAAGATTTGAATTTAAAATCATTGAATATGCAAAGATATAAATAATGAAAATTTAAAATATTAATGCTTTCATAACAATTGCTGAATTCCAGACACTACAAATTTGAAATCATCTAATTTATCGAACTTACTTTCCACCTAAAATTATTATGTTTTCAAAGTTATAGAGGAAAATTCTTTAACTAGTAAGGCCTTCATTTCTAAAGTATACAATTTACAAAATTTTTAATTTGAAAAGAAAAAATGTTGTATATTTTGATCTAAATGTAAATATTTGAATATTTAGACATTAAAAATTGTACAATTTCAAAGTATGAACATTCTTAATTAAATAATTAAGATTAATTATCAACATCAATATTGTTAATATGTACACGCCGTTCGCATGAAAAGAGCCCTTATAGTCGGTATGGAGTTACACATATGATTATATAGCCGGATAAATTCCGGGAACATTCGGGACATGAATATAGTGCCAATAGATTCAATATAGATCCTAGTAACATCCCCCACTCAAACCCGGTAATAATATGTAATTTTGACCCACGCGATCACCTCCATGATTATGACCATGATGCCTCTTTTAGGAAAATAAATTTTACTGGATAGCGCCACATACAATTTTTTTCGAATAGTGATAAATTTTGAAAAGCGCGATTATCTCCTAAACTAGAAACGGCCATAAGGACCCCTTTCAAGCGAACGCCTACATATTATTATCAATTTGAGATTATAAATACTCCAAACTGCAAAATTTTCCATTTGGTATCGCGGCCATATTAATGAATATCAAAACGAAACCGTTCCATCTCACAATATTTTTAATATGATATCAAGTGATATTTAAAGTGATTGAATAAGTTTGTCTAATGAAACGAATACGAATTTTTTAAAATCCTTAGTCAGAAAAGAAATTCACTGCAAGATTCCGATTGTTCGTAGTCTCAAAAAATGTCCGGTTTCTCGGGCTTGCTATTGGAAACAAATTAGAGTAATGTAAAGACAAGTAATAAAAACGTTGAACATTAAAAGAAAATCCTCAAATAAAAGTTTTAAAATAAAGATAAAAAGCTTTTAAAAAATGTGAAGTTGTGTCTCTTAAATAATGGAAGATCGAAGACAAAAATTGATTAATACAAATGGCAATTATTTTTAGTCAGACATCTTTTTGTGGCCCCTTAACCGCACAGAGAAACAGAGTGCTGGTACCGTCACGTACTATGCGCGGTGAACAGTCGCATTAATTAGTTTTCCTGTTTTGTCTCTTGATTTCCAGAGAGTAACGCAAACCAGAAGGTCCTGTAAATTCTCGTTAAAACGCTGCACAAGTCCTAGACAGAGGATGCTAGGGATTCCTATATATAGAGATATATATATAAATTTTAACACCGTAACCAACTTACCTCGAACTTCTACAAACTAATGCTATTCTAATTGTAATTGTGCATCTACAAATGGGAGCAACAACGCCGTTTGACTATCGTCGCTTTTTCGCGTTACCGTTCGAGACCAAAAATCTCCACATTAAAATATTTCACTCGTTACCTCCCAGTGTGAGTGTCGGTATGCAGAGAGTTGTGAACAGATGGCCGATTTGGTGTATTCTGATGTGACTGTATCCGGGTGTCGATGTGTATCTGGTTTAGTCAACATGTTCAATGTGTAATGATACAATGCAGAAAGTTGTGCAACCGACTTTTTACAACTAATTAATCTCTATTACTTCATTCTTATTTGTTAAAATTCATTCTAAAATGTCATAGCAAAGTGGCTAAAACTGTTTAATAAGATTCGAGTCGAACGATTAAAAAAAAGTCGAAAAAAAATCCCTTCAACATTATAAAAATAGATTTCTTATGAATATAGAGTACAAAGTTCAACATTAAGGACTCTAATTTTGATTTTTTGTTTATAACGAAGATGAAAGGTCAAACATTATACCACTCACCATACTTGTACGTATAGAAAAATATATTATATAATGCAAAATATTTTAGTAACTTCAATTTGATTTTAGCATTAAATTCTACGGAATTAAAAATTATATTTACACAAATAAAATAAACATTTATAAGTTAAGAAATACACTTAAATTAAATATAAAATTTTCCTATTTGGTTACAGTTTCATAGAATTCTCTAAATATACTAAAAGAATTTGCTGTGTCCAGGTTCATCGATAAAATATGGAATCAAACAAAATATTAAGTTCATTTGAACATTCAAAATTTTATGTACATCAATTGTAAACACTTCAAATCTCATATTGTTTAATTATTAGTGCTTTAAATTTAAGACTGAATAATTTAAATATAAAAGTATTGATTTTTAGTAACTGCATTTTAAATTTCTCAATTGGAAACGTTTTCGACTCTTAACATGTTCAACTCTGATGGCTTGCAATTTGAAAAAATTGTAATTAGCCTCGTTTTCTTCCAAAAGTTGCAACAATCACATTTTTTTAAAAGTCGAAAAAGTTACAAAGTTTAAGGCCTGTAAAGCATAAAGGCTAAAAAATGTATTGGATCGAAATCAATTATCGCCATGCATTTTGATGGCAGAACTATAAAATTCCTGGTTGTTCGTTTACCACATCACACTGTAATACTGCATACACATCGCATGCTGAATGCACCATCGATTATGCGCATTTACACGTCGCTTTATGCACAGACGCTTATACCAAAATTACCTCCTTGAAAAACTCACAAATATTTTTTTATAAATAAGTATGAAAATATTTAATTTAATTTTTAAAGTCCCTCATAACCTGTTACATTATAATTTATTGCTAATAAAGAAAGTTATGATGTTAAATATCCTACCTCCCATCATTGCGAATATCTAAAATTCAACGATTTATACAATATTTTTAGTTGCATACATTGCCCGGACAAAGAAATGCTCTATTTATTACTTAAGCTAACCAATCTTACAAATCTTCCTTTCTATTTATATATAATTAAAACAATAAGGTTAAACAACCACCGCAGGGTCTCACTAGGAGCTACTGCCATCTAAAAAATGACAGCGGCTCCCAGTAGGACCGCGGTAAATCCCATTCATGGCCACGTCTCACAACCGTGAGATGAGTGGTCACAGGACACGAT
>CAKNWT010292576.1:0-11570 GCA_932066315.1 Andricus coriarius | reverse complement strand
ATTTTTTCCAAATTATATTTTTGTGGAATTCTAAAACTCATTTGAAACTGCATCATTATGCATAAAAGTTATAAAGAAGGTTTCTTTAGGGAACAATTTGTTTTTTATATTTATTTATAAAGCATTTATTTGGTATTTTAATTAAGGGGAAGGCCGCAATTTAAGCTCTTATCAGTCAAGCTGTGTCATTTCATACAAAAAAGGTCTTCACATGGAATTACGATAGACCTCCGGATGCGACGAGGTCGCTAGGAAAGTTTAAATCCGCTGCGAACTCAATCATCCTGATTAACGTGTCAGTAACGATGTTTCAGTCTTGATTAAGGGCTAAGCCCTGCTCCGATGGAATTTGTATAATGAATGTCGAAGTAAAGAATTCGATTTGCAAAGTAACAAATTGGGGGCCCACTCACAGGCCTTCTAATAAAAAAGATCGTTAAAAAAATAATTGATTTACAAGATGTCAATTTAAAAAGTCATTGAAACCTGAAATTCATCAAGCTGAAAAAAAAAACAATAATTTAATGCGAAACTTAATATGTTTCTTGAAACGTTTGGCCCGTTTCGCAGATTTGTCTATTGCTTTATACAAGATTTATAATAAGGGATATTCAGATGTTTTCCTGTTTAAGAGGCTTTCACTATTAGATATCATATTTTCACAATTTGTATAAAAAGATCGGTACTTTGAAATTCTCGGAGAAATCTTGGGACTTTTCCAATATCATGTTAAAAAACCATAAAAATCATGGTTTTTTAAATCACATGGTTGCCTTCCCGTCTCCCACGAAACGCTGGAATATTAGCTGAGCTGAACCTAAAAAACCAATATTTTTATGTTTTTTTTTATGATTTCACCATGAAAATAAATTTTGAGCCAATTTTCACTATCATATTCATAAGCATCGCGTCAAAATATATAAGTATCAAGCCGAAACTAATGGATGTATGGACTTATGTATATTTTATTAATTTTTTAACATGAAAATCGATTTACTACTGATTTTCTCGGAAATTATCACTCGTATAAAAAAATGCTTTCAACATAGAATGTGTATTTCGAGGAGATCTACTACTTTTATTGAAAGCATTTTTTTGAATTTTGAATAATTACTGAGATAAATGCAAAAAACGTGATTTGTATGGTTTTTTAAATGGTTTTGACCATGAAAATCAAATTTTCGCTAATTTTCACTATCATATTCGTAATTAGCGCGTCAAAATACCTAATTATATGGAGCCCCAAGAAAATCGGAGGTCCACCCTTTTCGGAAGTTCACCCTTTCCAAAAATTTCCACAATAATGATAAATTTCCATAAATTTGAGAAATTATGGTAATTCATCAAACTTTTCATACATTTTTAAAATTATGGTAATGGATGGAAATATATGATAATTTAGGGAAATTTTAGAAATTTATGGTAATAGATCGGTAACTTTTGTGACCAGTCACATGGGTGCCCCCCCTCCCCACGACACGTTGGAAAGGGGTAGGGGTTTAAGCCAACATTATTTCTGTAACCAGTCACAGGGGTGCCTTGTCGGAAGAGAAAATTAGGATCCAGCAAAATTTGCCGGAACAGAAAATTAATATCCGGCAAGATATGCCAGAACAGAAAATTAAAATCCGGCAAAACATGCCGGATCCGTATACACTACGTACATTATATATATATTATACATATATTACATTATTATTATTGCCTTCTTATTATTATATTCTTATTATTCGAACCAGCCAGTGACTATTCCATAGTCTATGCAAATAAACTTGGTCATCTTCTCAAGGTTAAGAGGCCTTCCTTGAAAGATGGAAAAATTAATCATTTTTTTGCAGTATAAACAGCTGCCATTTTATGTTTCTTCAAAATCTTAATTTTTTAATGTCAGCCCTTTCTTTGCAGCTATTGCCAAAATTTTCTCCCGAAATTTTGGTCGCTTTTGTTGAAAACTATAGAAAATATCAGTTTTTTGTCAACTTGTATGGATCCGCAATTTTGAAAATTTTTATTTCTACTTGAAACTACTTTTTTCGGGCTTGCAAGAAGATTGTGCTCCTCGGTTTATAGAAGAATTTGACGAAAGTTGCAAAAGTTATGTGGATTTTTCATTCTTTCAGATGTTGCCTTTTGTTATAATTATGAGGAAAATTTCAAGGGTTATGTGCTAGGGGTAAATATTAACCGATTAGGATATAATTTGGGGCGCATAAATTTTCTGGACATTGGAACAAAACCAGCTCCTAGGAGCAGAAATATATACAAGAAAAAGTGTTGACCACGTGTTTAAGGGTCATCCTACTGTGTACTTTATATGATTTCTAGTAGTAGTAGCCTCATTAAAAAAATATTTGACTGAATGTGCTTTTCTTTATTGTTTTAAATATAGTTACTTACAACTTTATCCAGCCTACTTTTCATTTTTTGTTCTGTAACCACTTTTGTATTAACATTTTGAGAATGGTTTCATCCCTCATATAAAACTGAGTTATTCAAAGCTAGAAAATGGTATAATATTGACAAATTTTAGAGTTTTTTTTCGTTAACAACTTTGACAAACTCTACCAAACTAATATCGAAAATCATCTTCATATTATAATTTCAAGGAAAATTTCCGCATCTTGGGAAGTTCAAAGGTTAGAGAATGTCTTTATAGCAAAATTGAGTATACCACGTGGTTTGATATTATATCGCTATGTTTATGATGCGCCTTAGGCAAATCGCTTCCGGAATTTTAATGAGTAATAATATAATTTCCGAAGGGTACTATTAAACAGGCTGACACGAGTGTAGGGAGCAAATGAAAGAGACTATGATGCTTCGACCATGCGTGAGATCCACTTGTCCAATCAATGTCGTTCAACTTGATGTAAATGCGACGAAAGCAGATTGGCCTTTGTGTCTATATACATTTCTTCCTTGAACTCTCTGAAGTGTATAATTTATTCCAATTATTCATTCTTTCATAATAATCCACTTTTCAATTTATGGGTGATTGCCAAAAAGTTGACCACTTTAAGTCCCAGTCGTTTTCCATTTTTCCTTTACACTACCGACGGATAGTGTCGAACCACTAACCGGGTAACCTATTAGGAATTAGCCTTGACTTTGCAAGGTGATTCGTACAGAATATAGATACAAATATTGTTAAAAACCCGAATTCTGATTTTCAAGGCATTTTGATCTACTTCGACTTATACTTTTGACAGAAGCTTTTAATGATTTAATGGCATAATATATCAAATTAATAGATTCATTTTCCTAGCTCCTGCTAAGAGTTCAAGTATAACATTCCTCATAATCGGAAATTTATTTTTGTCTTTCCCACGTGATAATTCAATAAACACAAGGAGAAATTACTTCAACTAGGGCTCATTAACGCAGAATTTAATAGCCTCTCCAACGATTCACAAAAGGTTACCCGTGTAGTGGTAGTGTTAGTAATAAAATACAATGCCAACTAATATTAACACCATTTTTTTAATATTTGAGATTTACAGATGTCACTTATACTGAGTTGAAAAATATAAATATCAAGAATAGAGTTCAGTATTTTAGAGTTAAGGATTTTAACAATCACTTTAAAGTCTGTCCCACAAATGTTTTGCACAGAAAGAAGTTAAGCTCACTCTGAGCCGGATATTGACCTTTAATTTATCAATAGCATTTTTTTCAAAAGGACTTAAATTGAGTTGTTAAACAAAAGAAAATTAGATGAAGTTGCTCCGGCAAGGGCTGAAGTAGGACCTGAAAAAATAATACTGGAAGTAATTAAAATTATATGGAACTGTCTACAGGTTACGTAATTTTACGTAAGAAAATTCCTTTTCCAGCTCTTTCAGGGCTAGCGTTACGGAACATTTCGTGATACTAGCCCTAGCGCTATACTTGACCGCTTATTTTTACAGAAAACTCCATAATACTAGTCGGTAAAGTGTGTACGTCTTTACCTCTGAGTGTAGGGGTAAGACGTCCACTTTCAATAAAAAGCAGAAATAGCTTTTCAGTAATATCATGGAGCAAAATATCATAAATTAAAACGTATATTGTTATTTTAGAGTATATAAAACCAATATAAAAATGCGTGCTTATTTTCAGTAAAAGCATAACCTTATAATATGATATTAGAAACAATTTTCGTGAATAGTATTTTTCAACTACTCATCCGCGTATTTAATTAAACGAGACGATCTAATTTCAGTATTAGAATTTCTTACCATGTGCTGCTTACCCCTAAAAATTCAAGACATTCTATATAAATCATTCTACAGCCAAAACAAAGTATTTTAGCTTGCTTAAAATTTTAGATAATTTTTTAAAGACGAAGTACAATATGATAGGTGAAATAAATATGCCAAAAAAATTTCAATTATACTTTAGCAAGTGTTTTTACTCGACCTAGCTAAAATACAGAGAGAATTACAGCCTTACAGAAATATTACTTTTATCAAAATTTATACACGAAACTGAAGCAAACAGCCTCTAAAGTAAAGTTTGAAATTTATTTCACAGAAAACAATTAAGAATCTTTTGGGGTTTTACCCAGAAAAAAGAAAATTAAAATTATAAAATGTAAAAATATGAATGGCCCGTTTTCCCCAACGTGTCCTGGTTAGCCACATTTTATGATCCCTGTAAAAATCTCCACATACTGTATTAACTTTAACTCGTAATTTCGTAAGGGCAAATAATTCAATTCATATCATCGTATTAACAATCAAAGGAAGAACCTGGGAATATTGTCGGGATCTTTATAGGAAGAGAAAAAGACTGAGAAATTAGGTGAGAGCGTTTTCCATTGTGACTGAGACGGGTCGATAAGGGATTCCCCAAGGAATTTTGTGGGCTACACGTCCTCGAAATAAAATGCATATGGTGGCGAAAAGAGAAGGGCTGTCAAGGGGTTTGTTTCTGTTGAGTTAGGGTTGCCGCGAACGATTTTCTTGTTCACTGTTGTGTTACAGAAGAAAGCTTTTGCCCTTTCCCTTCTGTTAATTTTTTTTTTCATTTCCATCTGCTAAAGTTTCAAATTTAAGCTCTTTCTAAATATTGCTTCTCCAGGCCTCGAAATGTGTGGTTTTCCCCGACTTTATATCATTAAAAAATGTCACTTTTTGAAGAAAAATGGAACTAATTGATTTTTTTTTTATTTTTATGCCGAAGTATCCACTTTAATCCAATAAAAACATTTAAAATTTAAATTTAAAACGTAAGAAGTTGTACTATGCTTATTGAGAATATTACACATTGAACACAGAAAAAAGAATACTTAAAATTGTTATATCTTAACAATTTTTTACCTTAAATTTCAAAGTTAACTTAAGTTAAGCAAAACTTCATCTAGATTGAAGTAAAGTTGACCAGAATTTAAGAAAAGGCATGATTAAATTTTGAAAATTAGATATTGAGGACCTTAATTCAGACAACGGTTTTGCTGAATTTAAGTTTATCCTTGAATTTCAGGGAAAAAAATTTAAGTTTTGAGTATCCTTTTTTTAATGTGAATTATTTCTCACTGGATCCGACAAGGTTCTAAAGCATTTTTTTTTAATTTCAAACCCTATTAGTTGAATATTTTTAGGTCAAAAACATTCTTATGAATTAATTTGAATGATTAAAAAGTGACTTTGAAGTGTTAAAAATTAATGTACCCGAAGTTATAAGCGTTCAAATAAATCAAGTTTCAATTTTAAAGTCTTAGATTTTTTTAAATTGTTTCATTATCTTTAAAAATAATTAAAATTAAGTGTTTAAAATTTAATACATTTTATGTGATACTTTTTCTCAAACAACCGAAACCATTTTGTGTGATTATTCTTCTTTAAGGATATTTCTTTCAATAGTCAAAAAAGATTTTTCTGAAAATAAATAATGTACATTTTGTGATCGACATTTCAGTTTAGAGTTCTTGCAAACCTAAACATCTTTCTTTCTGTACAAGTTTACGATGGAAGTCAAAAGCCCTTAAATAAAAAGGGAATATTGGAAAACTACGGGAGGTATAAAAAGTGCTTCCACTTTTACTACTGAATGTGAGAGAACCCTTTTATTTTTTATGCTGTTTTTATTACGCCATGAAACGTTTTTGAAGGGATGATTGTCAATTATTTGAGAACTTCAAAAGAGCTTTGATGAAGAAAACTTTACATCGTCATTTACCAACTTCCATTAGCAGCCATTACCTACATTTAATTAAGCCGTTAGTGCAGATTAAATTGATTCTCGAATATAATATTGATCTGTTCTCAAAGTTGACCTATTTATGGAAAATCAAGTTTAAAATATTTTATATTTCGTTCATTAACTTCATATTTATTATGGGATTTAGTATGGTTAAGAGTTTCAGCTCTTTTGAGTGCAAAATTGTAATGGTAGTGATCTAGGACATCATGAGGGGATTGTCCGCCTTTTTTGTTTTCCTTTGCCTCACTGAGGCGAAAAGCTCAGTGTCTCGGAAGCTGGATGTGAAGAAATGACTTATGCACGACTTACCTTTCCTGTAGCACTCCTTGCATTCACATACTTTACAGTCTAGTATTATGAAAAATGGAAACCCACTGACTTTGTGCGCTTTTATAGAAAAACCTTTTTGATTCCATCTGGAGATTTTGCATTAGTTTTCTGCTGCTCGAATATAAGTATGTTATGGACAGAAAGAAAATATTTTATTTATGTGTGCTGAGTAAAAATTCTTGCAGGTCATTTGAAGGATGATAGTGCAGAACTAGATGACCAAAATTATATCCGAAAAAGGTTTTATTGTATACAAAAATGTTCAATATCTGAAATTCTTGCCTGAACATTCTTGGACGATTGTCAACATCACATCCATTTCCTCGAAACTGGGTAACTTTTTTTGATCAAACTTTTGAAACACTTTTATTTAATTATAATTATACTTATCGAAATTATATTCATAATAGAAGTTGATAATATCTACTATTAAAACATGACTATCTACTCAAATCGTTTAATAATATTTACCATCTAAATTATCTTAATGGGTAAAATTAATTCCAAAACCGTTTTTGGCCTGCGATAGAAATTTCTTGTCAATTTCAACGATCGAATGTTGTAATTATAATAATTTGCAGACTGTAAGGATCACGTTTCACTCATTATCGTTTCGCAAAACTTGCTTCAGTTTAGTTTACCTATAATCGAGTTTTCTCCATCCACTCCATATTCGAATTTCGTAATTTCACATACCTGCCATTTTCAAACGATATCCATTTTCATTAAAATATATTTCAGATATTTTGCAATATGCACATGCTAAATTTCATAATGAATTCCCACTGAACCTCTTCAATAATTATCACCCCCGAATCTTTTAGCAAATGACAAATTGATATGAAATTATTTTTTGATGTATTTTCATTTGCCTTTTTCTGTGTGAATATCATTGGATTTAGGATTCAGAGACTATTGTGAAATTGTGAAATTTCATTGATAATTCTAGAAAATTTATAAACGTTTTCGAAGGTTATAGAATATTCTACAGTATTCTGTTATTTAAAGAAATTGTGAGAGATTCCGGAATTTTTATAGGACGTTTCAAAACGTTATAAATTGAAATATATCATGCAATATTTTTGAAGAAAATACAATTTTGCGGAATGTTTTAAAACTTGCTAGAGTCCCTTAGAATTTTATTAAGAATCCTAAGAATATGCGGGAATTTTCTAGAAAATTTGGTAATAGTTCAAAAAATCAATTTTGTCAGAAATTCGACTACAATTTCGAGGTTAAACAGAGGGTACATTTTCTACCATCACCTTGGATTCACGGAAGCGAGTAGATTAAGAAGTTTGCCAAGGAGATTTTGTGAAAGTACAAGATTTTTTCAAGGCACCCTCTTTTTCTGATCGTTATATACTTCATCTGTGAGTAAAGCGTGTCTTGCGTTAAAATAAAAGACTGAAAAAATGTACCTAAAAAGAAGTGCATTGATTAAAAAATTTGAATACAAATATTGAATTTACAAAACATGTTTTATTTAAATTAGAAAACCTAGATAAACTTATTATTTGTTAAAAAGTGACGCGATATATCCCTTTAAACTTTAAAGGTTGAAGAGAGAAAGGCAAGGAAAATGGAAACAGAGGGTTAGAGGAAGGGAAAGGGAATTTACTATGAGATACAAGTTACGTACTCTGAAGTCTAAATTCTAAAATGAGCATCCAGAGGTGGTAAGTGAAAATAATCAGGGGATTACCCACTTCATCCTGTGAACTTTGTACAGAATCTCCTCGCAATTACGAATATTGCAGGCCTGCAGTCAGTGCGCACTGCAGAACTGAGAAATATATGTTAGAGTCTCTTTAAATTCCATAGATTCTCCGCGAGGAAAGTTTATGTTTATTCGTGATATTCGAGGCACCAAACCACACAGGTACAGCTTTTATAGCCCTTTCTCTAGTTTTCCTGAATGGGAGCCAGTTTCGGAATTTCTGGTCTTGAAAATATCTTCATTTGAAGTTCAAAAACTATGGCCTTACCTTCGGAAACTCTATTATCAATTAGCCCAATTATAAGAATAATAATATCATTATAATAACATTATAATAATCGATAATTTTTTGTGAATTCCTGAATTTATACATATACCTTAATTGTTGCAGGTCCTTCTATTTCCGGAGGAAGGTTGGGCGAGAAGTGCAAGTAGTTCCTACTGGACCTTGACGCCATTCTGGTGGAGTCGAAGCCGATGCAAAGTGGTCGAGGTAGCCGGAACAAGAAGGTAGTATAATCTGGAATTCCCAACACTCTCGTGCCCATTTAAAATGAAAGTTCCCTTTAATAAAGTCAAATTCAACATATTCAAATGTACATTCTTTGGTCTCATTCGAGCTCATCTTTACGAAAACAAATGCCCCATGACAAGACATAAATAATCCGCCTTTTCGGATAGAGGAGAAAATGTAGATTAACAATTTCACAAACTTATATCTAAATGTATTATATATATGCGAAAACACACCACCTATAGTAGTAATACAGTTCGCGAAGATAATAGAGCCTCTGAAACTAATGGGGTCAGACACAAGAGCTCAGTGGCAGAGAACATTTCCTGTTATGACGCTTCAGGATTCAAGCAGTCACCTACTCTTTCCTTTTCTATTTCTCTCTCTCTCTATTTCTTTCTCTCTCTGCTGGCTCTGTTAGATGTTTCAGTTTGCAGCTAGCAGATTAGAATTTCTGTTGCTTCCGTACCCTTTGCGTTGCTCACCGCAATGAGTTTCTAGGCAGTTCACTCTGCAAACATAGAATATACATAATACATGTATTTATATGAATACAAAATATGTGTATGCAATTAAGTTTGTTTGCCACTGACTGAATGGGGAATCGAACACAATGCTGTTGGCAATATATTCAAATCGCCTGGGTCCATAACCTGTCAGGCGTATAGAGGAATATCATAGAAAATTCTATACAATTTTAGTACAGATATTCCAGAATATCCCATACTCTTCAAGAAAATCATTCTATTTCAGAATGGTCTAGAAAGTGTCGAAATGCCTAATTTGAAAATGTCCCAGAAACTTTCAAAATATTTCCGAGAAATATCCAAACAATTCTCGAAAAATTCATACTATTTTCCAAAAATGAAAAACTGATCAGATCCCTTATTAAATGTTAGAAATGAGGAATACTTAATAATATATTTGAAAAATTTCAAAGAGTGATCTTTAATTGGACACGGTATGATTGGTGAAATGGACGTTAAAAAGCAAAAAATGTTTCACAGGTGTTAGGAAAAATTCGTAACTATAAATCGTCAGTAGATAAAACTTCCGGGTACATGCCGCAGCGAACGTTTAGACTTTTTGTGTAAGAGACAGAATTAAAGCGAAAATATAGGAGACATATGGAAAGCATTATGGAGATACGGAGAAACTTTTGCCGTTGCAGGCACCCAAAAGTTTCTGTTTTAATCTTGAGTAATTTTTTGCTCCACATTTGGTGCTCGTAGGAGTAAGCGTGTTAGAAATAATTTCCATCTCTATATGGCCTGCTAGGACGGTACGTTTGGTACAAAGAAACATAATTTTGCTAACTTGTGTCGGCGAAAACCATATCTTCTTCTCAATTTTAAAATTCGAAGTGTCTTGTCCCGAAATTCGGGATAAGTAGTCAAATAGTTTTTATAAGCTTGGCTAGTCGTCCTGAATTTTCGGGACTAGTCTGTCCCCTTTTCCGACTTCTCCAATTTTTCGGGACGACTAGACAGTCTTTAAAATTATATTTGCACCTAAGTATTTGCGATTGGTTCAGAGTAAATACACTTCGCGGCGAAAATATCACCTTTAGAATTATGCTTGCACCTAAGGATGGGCGATTGGCGCCAAGAAAAAAATGACTTTAAGATTAAAACTGAAACATTCGAGTACCTGACGCGGTGAAATTTTCTTCGCATCTCCAAATTAATTAATTTTGTCTCTTACACAGTAAGTCGAAACGTTTGTCCAATCATATACCCGAAACTTTCATCTACTACCAGTTCATGATTATGAATTTTTCCTACAAGTTGTGAAACATTTTTTGTTTTTAAACTCCCATTTCACCAATCGCACCATGTTTATTTGATGCGCTCTCGCTTTGAAATTTCCAAAGTATTATAGAGTATTTCAGAAGATTCCCATTCATCAAAATATGTTTTATAGTATTTTCTTCCAGAACTGCTCCAAAAAGCTCAAGAAACATTTCAAAATTTAAAGAGAGTTTTTGAGATGAAAGAATATGCAAGAACACTCTAGACTATTCTAGAACGTTTTATAAAAATCAACTCTAAACCAATTTAGAAAATTCCGGAATATTCCAGAGTATCACAAAAGATTCCAGATTCTTGAAAAAATATTCTGGAAGTTAAAAGATTCCAGAATTCAGAGAGAATTTTAGAAATAGAAGAATATTTAAGAGCAATATACACAGAAAAAATGTATTTATCGCGATTGTCTAAATATTATTTTTTTAAACTTTCTTAATAGTGCAGCAATTCAGATTTATAACGCAAAGAAACGGTTTATAAAACATCAATTTCGCACATTTTCAGAATGTGAATTTTCCACATTCGTTGCTAACAAGATTTTTCAGTCCATTATGCCATCAGATCGAATCGGTTTTCATAATGTACGGCGGGGAGTGGCCGTCACTGGGTCGCTGTAGACAGTGGGTATTTTCAATTATTTGAAAAATCAGTGAAGCAATTTGTTTTAAACTTTACGGATGAACAAAATATATGTGAGCACCCTACGTTCAAAATCTTGAGCCATCTAAATCTATTGGAAAAAAGGAAAAACACACTGTTAGAAAAATCTGTATGAGATTTAATATACATGTGTGTGAAGCAAATATGCACTACCGCTACTGAGTTGTAACATACATTGGTGTAGTGAATTTAATATATATGTGTATTAAATGTAATATACAGGTCGTTATATCAGTTTGCGTGAAAACTTAAAGTGCTTTAATTTCTTCAAATCTTGTCAACTATTGGCAGTTAAATGAATAATCTAGAGTTCGTCGACTGAATTCTTATTTATAATGAAAGTGCAATGTACGGG
>CAKNWT010292575.1:1291-20395 GCA_932066315.1 Andricus coriarius | reverse complement strand
TTTCAGTGCTCCTATCGAAGATGGACAACTTGTGTGACCCTTTAAATTACTGGTCAATCACTTGTCTCAACACGCTGTATAAGATTTTCACAGCTATCCTCAATGATAGGATTATTCGGACAATCGGACAATGTGGTGAGAGTTGAGTGAACATCGCATCTTAAAGAAAGGCCTAGCAGGATGTCGGAAGAACCAGCTCATCGACAGATGTGTCTGAAAAGACGGATAAGCCTACCAGCAATGCCTATCGATGGCCTGCATTGACTACCGGAAAGCTTTCGATTCAACCTCCTGAGGGCTTATTATCTCTCTGTTGGAAAGCTTAAAGGTTCTGCCACACATCGTGAGGTGCATAGAGATAATGATGCCTCTTTGGAAAACCAGATTGACTGTCGCATCTGGATAACATCGTGTGACAACTAACAACGTTACCTTTCAGAAAGTTGCATTTTAAGGCGACAACGTGAGCCCTCTTCTGTTTTACCTTACATTATTGCCACTATCGTTCGCACTTTGCCATTTCCAAGGGTACTTCTGCAGGAAACCTGGATATCGAAAGCAGAAGGTCACTCATGTATTTTACATGGATGATCTCAAGATCTATGCTAGAAATAAAGAGCAACTAGATAGAGCTCTAGGGCCGAATTGAGGACGTAAAATCTATATTGCTGTCCCGGTAGGACACCAATTATGTGGAGTGGTTTAATGGACGAAGTATGAGGTCAGATATGTCGATATCAGGTCACGAAATGTTATGCCGTCCGTTCCACGAATTTACATCTAAAGCCGTCCAGGTGGTCGCGGAATAATGAATCCCAAATTTCTTCACAATAGGATTATTCTCGGTACAGCACATATAGCCGAAAATGGACGCGACCCTCTTCTTAAAATAGCCAGGAAACACGAAAAATTAGGCATAGGTTCTTTTCTGTACAAAGCAGCGGAGGTGGTTGCTGATTCACTTGGACTTAACTTCAATATCAGGGGAGAGCAAAATGTATCAAACATTGTTCACCTCGAGTAATCACTCCTGAAGGATTCGATCAAGAAAGCACAGGAGAATTACTTTAGCGAACAGCTTCTCGATAAAAGTATGCACGGCACCTCCCACCGGAATGTGCAGGATAAGTCGATGTCGTATGAGCTAACGTTTGCTTTCCTCAAATAACCCGGATTTAAGTCGGGCCAAGACATTCCCGATGATAGCTGCAGAGCGTGTCATGCACACCTCGAGCACATAGATCACATATTATCTAGTTGTCCACTTCATGCAGGCATCGCGTACATCCAAATGCACAATGCGGCACTAAGAGTTCTTTATTACGATATTTGTCACTCTTACGGCATTAGCCCTGATACCGTTTGTGATGAATATGCGATGAATATACTCGGAAAGTGGTCAAACTAGTCGTCCTTTTTAATATATATATATATCCGGCGCCTCCACCATTCGGTTTCGGTTTCGATTCCTTTGGAATAGAACTGAAGGGCCTGTGACAAAGCCACCGAACGCGTCCTCGGGTTGTGGCTAGAGGGTCCATGTACCAAGGGTTTCTGCTGAATATGATTACAACAATTAATAAGCAGTCCCAGACAATTGTCAAGGGATGGTCCCGTAGCAATAACCCCTGAGCGGAGACATAACAACCATGCCGAAAGCTGAATGGCACCTGGGTGAGGTGTCTTAAACGGTGACTCTGGAATACCGGCGACCTCTCAGAGTATGCAACCTTATCCTTGCATGCGGGGTTCTACAAGGATGGACGAACCCTTTTCCCTAGCTGCTCGTGGGAACAACCATGACACCACCAAAACACCAAAAACTTGTAAATGCGGTTCAAAATGATCAAACGCGCAGAGAATCCGACAATGGGTCGGCGAACAATGCCGATAATCCTAGAGTTCGGGGTGCTGAAAATAATTAAGATGGAAACACGACGACGAACCGGTGAAACGCCCACATTGAGTGGACGAATCAACTCAAGGATGACTTGCTAGATTGCTACGATACCAGCATTATCCCTGTTCACCGAGACTTTATAGCGCGTATGCATACTCTGTGGTGCCAAAAACACCGAGAGCTTCAGCACGTTTGGATTCAATCGTTACGAGATCAACGTGCCTACCTCTGGAAAAATGGATATGTACGTGGAGCGCTTCCCGAACCGCTGCTTCATCCAGCTGTAGCCGAAGATGAGGAAGCCACATTAAGACCAACCGCGGAAAGCAGGAACCTTCTGAGGGATAATTACGATTTCAGGACAAGAAGGAACATTAACATGCAAGTTCCTCCTAAGCCCCAAGATCTGGCTGAAATGGATGCCTCCCTTCGTAGAGAAATCTCGCAAGGGTCCGACCTCTGGACCATCAATTGCTCAGTTTATGGTGATGCGAGAGATTTGTCTGATTCAAATCGAAGGTTCAAAGCGACGATGGATCAAAAGACCAAAAGACGCTTGCATTAACTGAACAAGAAGATTGGATGGGCAAGACAGAATGCGTCCCGTGTTGAATGTGTGATTGCCCAAGAACTGAGGATCTTAAATAACACACTAAACAAGTCAAAGCTGCTCACAATCAAGCGGCATATTGTTGACAAAATACGGCTGTTATCTGTCGCAAGGAGGAGGATACAGAAGAGAGAGAGATGGATCAGGGAGAATCAGAAGTTTCTCGCTGACCCATCACGCCTGTTCAATGATCACCCTGTTTCTGTCAAAAATCCACCCAAGCCCAACGAGGTAGAGAATTTTTGGCGAGAGGTATACAAGATCCCGAAAACACTGAAGTTGAAAGAAGATACTGACAACATCCTCCGCTTCAAGGAATTTTGCGACAACCTCATAAAATCTGAGGAGGAATGCCCATCAATCACTGCCGAAGAGGTGAAAAAAGCACTTAGAGGCACGAAAAACTTTTCCGGTGCTGGACCAAATTGTATCAAGAACTTCTGGTGGAAGAAGTTTACTTCTACACACCAACATTTGGCCCGCATACGAGGGTTGCCTTTCATATTTTGAGCCTAATAATGAAAAGACAATAATTGATCATCGAAAATGGCTTTATTGTTTTTCAAAGTATTCTCCCTGAAACTCAACACACTTTTGCATGCGCTTGAACCAATTTTTGAAACCTTTTTGCCACTCCGATTGAGGCACCTCCGAAACATGCATTCTGAACGCATCAACCGCTTCTTCAGGCGTCGAAAAACGTTGATCTCGTAATTTATTTTTTATGTATGGGAATAAAAAAAAGTCATTAGGTGCTAAGTCAGGGCTGTACGCTGGATGACCCATCCATTCGACGTTTTCAGCCCTCAAAAAGTCCCTTGTTGCAGCGGATGTGTGAGAGCTCGCATTGTCATGGTGGAGGATGATTCGTCTTCGGCGGCTGATTTCCCTTATTTTTTTAAAGATCTCCGGTAAACAAATGGTTGTATACCATCCCGAATTGACCGTCCGACGTTGCTCCAACGGCACAGTTCCTACGTGGCCGGGTTTTCCAAAAAACAGGCAACCATTTGCTTCGAAGTGCTTCGTGCGCGAACAACTTTTGTCGGATTTGGCTTATCTTGGAAGATCCACACAGTCGACTGCTGTTTAGTTTCAGGCTCGTAAGCATAAATCCATATTTCGTCACATGTTACGATGTCATAGACATGCTTTGAATTACCGCGATCGTATTTTTTCAGCATTTGTTTTGACCAATCCACACGAGCCTTTTTTTGAGCGATTGTCAAGTTATGTGGGATCCAACGGCAACAAATTTTTTTGACAGCCGAATGTTGATATTAAATTGCTTGCACACTGGTCCTACTAATGCCCAAGGATGCCTGAATCTCACGATAAGTCACATGACGATCTTGCATTATTAGTTCACGCACAGCGTCAATTTTTTCTGGGACAATGACTGATTTTGGGCGACCTTCACGACTTTCGTCACTAAGCGAACTGCGGCAACGATTAAATTCGTTGTACCAGCGTTTCACATTGGCCAAGGATGGAGCTTCATCGCCAAAAGTCGAAGTGAGTTGATCGATGCACTCTTGTCTTGATAATCCACGTCGAAAATCTTAAAAAATCATCGCACGAAAATGTTCATGATTCAATTCCATTTTTTCGCTGAAACAATATTTTCAAGTCACTGAAAACAATACAGGTTATGCTCAAGTGACAAAACGTTCTGAAGAAGGTTATGGTTAAAAAGGTCAAACTTTCAATTGGAATCGTCAGATGGCATCTGTAAACACTAGTATTGCCAAGGCTCAAAATATAAAAGGCAACCTTCGTATTCACCTCATATTTAAAGTCGTAGACGCCCATTTCGCAGTGGCTGGTGTGAAGACGTACTATATTCCTATAAAAAAAGGCAACTTATCCAGCCTAGAGAATTACACGCCAATAACTTGTTTGAACTCTCTGTATAAGATCTTTACAGCTGTCCTAAATAACAGGATTGTTCAGCGAATTGAGCTAATTGACAGGTGTGTCTGTAAAAACGCTGCATTCCATCAACGCGTTCTGTCAATGGCCTGGATTGGCCTGTTGGAAAGCTTGAAGGTGCATCCACACATAGTGAGATGCATAGAGAGATTGATGCCTCTTTGAGAAACTAGATTTACTATCTCATCTGGAAATTATCGTGTGACAACAAACAACGTCACCTTCCAGAGGGGCGTCTTTCAGAGCGATACCATGAGCGACACTAACCAGCTCGAGCATAAGGTCACTCATGTATTTTATATGGATGACCTGAAGCTCTATGCCTCTGGTAAAGACAAACTTCAAACTGCCATAAATATCGTTAAGAAGTACACAGGAGAGATTGGGATGGACTTTGGATTGGATATTATTATAATACCATTAAGCCGTTTCCCTTTCGGGGTAGGCGTGAATTGCTCGGTTGTAAAGTACTAGTGTGTGGATGGGTATATAGGTATAGGGTAGATAGGTATATACGTGTAAGGTATAGATATTTTAGATTGATCTAGAATTCTCGTGTTATTTATTAAATAACACGTTCATTCCACAACTCTGCTCCGACCCAGGCTGCTGATCAATCTATGAATGTGCCAAAATTCATCTGAAGAACGGAAAGATTGTTGGCGTTCCCAAGGATCTTGAGCTTGTGGATATAAGTGTTATTAGACATCTTAACACGGGAGAGACCTATACATACCTGGGCGTGCCTCAAAGCCGCAATCAGGACGTAAAATCAGTAAAGGAGTCTCTCCGAAGCAAAGACAAGCATCTTCTTCGGAAGATTTGGTCTTCCATTCTGTCGGCATTGAACAAGGTATCTGCGATTAACATGCTTGCCGTCCCGGTTCTACTCTACTCGTTTGGGGTGGTTCAATGGACGACGAACGAACGTAAGGCCCTTGATGGCACTTTGTAGAAGGAGCAAACTTTTGCTTTCCTCAGATCATTAGGGCCGAATTCAGGTACAGAGGGTTTTATTTTCGCATGCCAGGACGGTGTCATTTCCACCTTATCATACCGTGACCGCATTTTATGTCAAGAAGTTCCAAGCGATAGGTGCAGAGCGTGTCATGCACACGCTCTTACGGTTGTCGCTCTTACGATGTTGGCCACGACCCTGCTCTGCCGAACGCTCCAAGGGAGATAAAGTCAATTGTCCAAAACGAGAAGTGCCAAATTTTCTGGAACTACGATTTTCGGACAGCAGTCTCCGTTGCATACTCGAGGCCTGACATTGTTCTCCAAGACTTCGAGAAACGAACTGTATTCGTGATCGAATTCTCGGCCCCCTCCGAATTCAACATCAGTGCCAAGGATAAAAAAAAGGAGGAGATGTATCAAGACCTTAAACGGGAGCTGCAAAGACTGTACCCAAAATATGGTATTACATTATGGTATTATATATTATATAATAGTATATATTATGGTATTGCAATATGGTAGTACACAAATAAGGTGCTCACGGAGGTGCGAAACTATCACTGGTTCGTAACCTTGAAGACATACCTGCGTGCCAAAAATATACCAAGGCACTTGCGAAATGGGTGCAGAAAGCTGTCATCTTTGGATCGCTTCGTGTCCTCAAAATATACGAGGGTTTCGCCGGCTTGTTGTGATTTCAGCGTGTCCTGTGACCACCCATCTCACGGTTGTGAGGCGTGGTCATGAGTGTGATTGAACGCGGTCCGACTGGGAGGCGGTGTCATTTTTAGATGGCAGTTGCTCCCAGTGAGACCGTGCGGTGGTCGCTTAACCTTAGATTTTAATTATATATACAGGGTGTCCCAGGCTCAAGTGTCCGGACTTAAATAGCTGTATAAAATAAAAAAATAAATCAATGGAAAATTCATTTTCCAAAAATCAGTTGAAGTTTTAGTTTTTGAGTTATAAAATATTCAAGGTGGACCAGTCAGGAGCGCCGTATAAACAGTCGTGCCTGCGTTAACGGGAATACATCGTAGTGTTCTCCCGTCGCTATCCCCACCTTTGCGCTCGCTTCGATAACACTGCGTTCGTATCCCGCTCACGCACGCGCGACATTTGAGCCCGGACACTTGAGTCTGGGACACCCTGTATATATGCAATATGTTACAGGCAAAGTCGGATGTGTTGTCAAACTGCAGTCTGCCTGGTCCCTCCGCGAATTGACTGAGCGGTGTCATGCAAAGTTCGAAGTAGCACTTTCACTTCGGACTCTGCCTAGTCAAATCGCGAATTGTCCGACAGGCTCAGGCAAAGTCCGGAGTTAAAATAAAACCTTTGGGGTTTACTTTTGCCGCTGCACAGTACGCTGGTTCGGGAATTCACAATTCAAAATAGTCTACAGGTCGCAATTGTGAACGGATTTGAATGTTGTTTTTTTCGAAATGATCAGCATTAAATTTTTAAGAAAACTTATTGAGTATATTTAGCTATTTTTGTTTCAATATAATTATTTATTCAACGCAAGCTTTTTTCTCTAAAAAAATAAATAAGTAAACTCGATATGTATCATATTTAACGTAGATGTACTTATAGAACATAAATAATTCATTTTCAATATTTTTATTGTTCTTTAGTGTAAATAATTTCCTAATTCAAGACTTTTCAGGAAAAACCGATTATTTAAAGAGAATTTACAGACTATATATTCCATACAAGTCACCAGTCTATTATTTGTGATAATTATATTATTAATAACAATAATTACTTATTGTTGATTTATTTGATGAAAAATGATACAATGTACGTGTAAAATGCTTTCTATCATAAAAGATAAACTTTAAAATTGAAAAAAAAAATTTTAAGTGAGAAAGGGCCAGTAATAGGTGTTTTGCTTGTAAAATTTGTTATTGACATTTAAAATATTAATTTATTGAGAACTAAAAACACTGTTTAGACGATGCTACTAAGATTTAGTATGGCAAATAAAAAATCTGTCTTTCATTAAAATAGGCTAATTGAATATCTGGTTATAAAATGGTTTATAACAACAATGATGTTAATTATTGAGAGTTTTTAGACACCGAATGCTAATTTTAAAAACTAATTTTTAGCAATTACACTTCAAAACAAAATTTCCTTTTAATGTCGTATTAGTTTCGTAACTAATGGAAAATTTATGTCCCCACTTCCTCCCCACTCCCTCTCACTACCCTTTTATTTATAGCGTATTCGGTTATGCTGCACTGGTGCACGCCAGAGCACTCCGACCTGCTCCGAAGCGGGTCGAAGGGAGAAGGAAGAACGTGAGAAGAAGTAAGAAGGAGCACGTCGGAGTGCTCTGGCGTGCACCAGTGCAGGATAACCGAATACGCTATTAGGTACTTATGCACCTACTTAGTTATCCTCAAAATGGCACTAGCTTAATCTAGTTCTTGACGTGGTCGTGGTACTTTAAAAGATTTTTGAATAGAAGTTCTTGATCTAATGCTGGAAGCATTTTAAAAGTAAATTTTTTAATCCTGTGGTTGGAGTTTCAGTGTATATTTCCGAATAAGTTAGTTTTTTTTATCACTACGGAATAATATTTATAAATCGATAGTGTTTCGTTAAAAAGAATGTGATCAACAATTAATATGTTCAATAATTTAAATCTTAAATTACTTTTGAAACAATTGTAAGATTGAGTGAAGAATAAAAAATCTGTCTTTGATTGAAATAACCAAATTAAACACTTGTTCTTAAAATTATTGATAATAATAATGTTTGCTAATTATTAAGAGTTCATAGACACATACTATAATTTTTTTAAATAAATTATAGCAATTCCAGTTTAAAAAAAATTTCCACAGTAAACGACATATTTAACTGTTTGTTTATCCAAATTAACTTCAACATTAAGTAAATTATGTATGTTCCTTAAGTATATCTAAATCTTAGTAGCATCATCTAAACAGCGATATTCGATCTCAATAAATTATTATTGTAAATGACAATAACCAATTTTATAAACGAAACACCTATTACTAGCTCTTTCTTACTGAAAAGTTTTTTTTTTAATTTTAGAGTTTATTCTTTATGAAAGAAAGTATTTTACACGTATATTGTATCATTTTTCATCAAATAAATCAACAATAAACAATTATTGTTATTAATATTATAATTATTACAAATAAGAGACTGGTGACTTGTATGGAATATAGCCTGTAAATTCGCTTTAAATAATCGGCTTTTCCTGAAATGTCTTGAATTAGGAAATGATTTACACTAAAGAACAATAAAAATATTGAAAATGAATTATTTATGTTTTCTAAGTACATCTACGTTAAATGTGACACATATCGAGTTTACTTATTTATTTTTTAGAGAAAAAAACTTGCGTTGAATAAATAATTATATTGAATCAAAAATAGATAAATATACTTAATAAGTTTTCTTAAAAATTTAATGCTGATCATTTCTAAAAAAAACTTTCAAATCCGTTTACAATTGCGGCCTGTAGACTATTTTGAATTGTAAATTCCCGAGCCAGCCTACTGTGCAGTGGGAAAAGTAAGCCCCAAAGGTTTTATTTTTACTCCGGACTTTGCCTGAGCCTGTCGGGCACTTCGCGATTTGACTAGGCAGAGTCCAAAGTGAAAGTGCTACTTCGGACTTTCCCTGACACCGCTCAGTCAATTCGCGGTGGGAACAGGCTGACTGCGGTGTGACGGCACATCGGACTTTGCCTGTAACATATATACAGGGTGTCCTGGTACTCAAGGTGAATTTTTATATTTATGAATTTCTCACACAGAATAAAGTCAAAAATAATAATAAAAATTGATTGTAAAGTTAATAATTAATGATTAAATAACAATTAAATATTAAACAATTAAAAGCAGGCTTTAAATGGACGACAAGGCATGTGTCACTGACGAGAGAAAAGTTGCTGTTGCGTAATTTTAAATTTGCATGAGGTTGTGAATGTCATTGGTGCAACTTCACATGTTGAATAAGTTTAACTTCCTTCGAGTATTTTAAATTCTGTAGCATTCTAACGAATTCTTAAAACTCACTTGTACACCTTTGAATTTTTAAAAATTAGATACTATGCATTCTCTGAATTCTTATGCATTCTATAAATGCTTTTGAAATTTTCTCAGCTCTTTAAGGGCATGTGACACTTCAATCGGGTTCAGTTCCCCCGGGTTTTTGTCCACAAAACTTAAAATTTTTAAAAACTGAATTCGGAGATGCTATAAAATAGAATAACGGACGTCCCCGAACTCTTTTTTAAAGGGATAATAGCAAAAAAATATATTCTGCTAAATAAAATTTTTCTGTATATGCACTATTTGGAGGTTAGGATCGGTTGTCAAGTCTCTGTGATTCCGATAATGTCGGTATCTGTTGTGCCGAGTGGCATAGAGGGCGTCCTAACGAGCATAAATTAAATTATTTATGAAATATATTTTTTGGATTGCCTACAAACAAGCTTAGTTCCGGGACATTAGTTACTATGTTTTATTACTTGTCCTAAGTTTTCGACCAAAAATGTTGTGTAGTTTGGAAGTAAAGCATTGTAACACACATGACCTCAAAATACACACATATTAATAAAATTTAACAAAATAAATTTTTTTTTCAATTATTCCACAGCAGAAGAGTTCGGGGACGTCCGTTAGCATGTTCGCTATCATTCCCCAAATTTTTAAGGCAAAATCTTCTCCGGGGGAACCTAACACTGCTAAAATCGATCATTTTTTA
Source organism: Andricus coriarius (assembly GCA_932066315.1). NCBI lineage: Eukaryota > Metazoa > Arthropoda > Insecta > Hymenoptera > Cynipidae > Andricus > Andricus coriarius. The sequence goes on along the minus strand of CAKNWT010292575.1, from coordinate 10,244 downwards.
AGTATCACATGCCCTTAAACTGTTCTAATTTGTTGAATTCTCACGATATCACTGAATTTTTATTTATGTTTTTTAATTATCTTCAAATCATTAGAATACACCTTAAGTGAGTTTGAGCTCCTTCATATCTTTTAGATATGTTTAACTCTCTTGAAATCCTTAGAATACACGTTACATTTTTTTAACTTCCTTCGAATATTTTGAATGCTGTAGAATTCAAATTCATGATTTTCTGAAAATAATGCACGTTTTCAGGTGGCATAATTGGAATAAATGTTTAAAAAAATTTTCGGTAGTTTTTTGATTAGAGTAGAGAACAGACAAGGTCTTCACGACATCGTTACGAGATCATTACGACGACTTTAGGACATCCTATGTCCATTTCATCAAGATGTCTTAACGATGTCGAAGAGACATCATCAGATCGCACGACGTATTTACGATATCGTAAAGACATCTTAATGACATAAACATAGGATATCCTAAAGTCACAGTAAAGATGTCGTAAAGACGTCGCCAAATTGTGCGCCCACTGGGACACTTCCGGCGGTATAAATGGAATTGATGTTTTAAAAATGTTTTCGGACGTTTTTCGATTAGGGCAGACAACGGAAAAGGTCTTATTTTAACAACAAACTCTTATCCATTTTTAAAAGATGCCAAAAATCAGTAAAGTTGGGAACTATTGAAACTTCTCCTCGCTTTCTAAAAATAATGGATCACTTCCAGTCGCATGATTGAAATGTATATGTTGAAAGTTTTTTCGGTAGCTTTACGCTCAAGTGACATGATCGTAATTGATTGTAAGAGTTAAAGTTTCGCTTTAAAATTTTATTCTTAATCAATTTTAAATTAAGATACCCAGGAAATGCAAACGCAGATTGAATCAGACAATTTTACAATAAACACTTATTTTATCTAACTCAACATTATTCTACAAATAACATCTCTGGCATCGCATATTACATATAATACTAATTCGGTAGATTCATAAAATAAATCAACAGTAATTCGTAGCAAGAGGATCGTGGTTACCTTTGGCAGCTTGAATAGCGTTTGCCAGGAAACAAGATTCAAACTCGGCAGCCTAGACAGCGTGTACCGAGATAGGTTAGCGAAAAACAGCTTGAATAGCGTACATTTTTGCCAGAAATGGAGAACTGAATCTATGCCTGGGTGGCGAACTAGGATTCAGCTGGAGGAACACATTTAAATCAATATAGAAAATATCAAGTCTGGAGCCGAGATGGCGTACCCAAAAAATACAAATAATATCACATCAATTATCAAGATCTGGAGCCAAAATAGTGTACCCAGTTCAATGTAAAATTGTGTTTTTTAAAGCCGAAGTGGTGTACCCAAAAAACAAAATTAAAAAGGTTTTCAGAGCCGAGGTGGCGTGCCCGAAAACAAATTCAAAATGGTTTATTCAGAGCCGAGGTGGCGCACCTGAAAACAAAAATGATTACTATGGCCGAGGTCGCGTACCTAGGTTTAAAATTACGGCAGCTGGAGTAGCGTGCACCGTGTGTGTTAAATAAAAAATATACCTTGGTTTCTCGTTGAAAGCTGTGCAGGTGTCCTCCGTGTAGTACAGCAGCACTACTGGGAAGTCGAGCCTTGCGAGGGACCAATTGAATGGTTGATGGGCCGTTCACCCGCTGGTAGTAATCCACTATTCGGTCGCCTTCTTAAAGACGTTTCAAACGAGCTTACTTTCGAGGAAAAGCGTTCTGCGCTTTCTAGTGGTGGTCTGCTGTACTAGTCAGCCTTTACCTGCTTCTCCTTGCTATATATATATATATATATAGAGAGAGAGATCCTTGATCCTCGCTCGTATCAACTGTCTACCCATGCTCGATATTTTGTAGACTCCAACCGTTACATAATGTTTTAAAATTTTTTTAGACAGCTTTTCGAACAGAAAATGCAATTGACAGAGTCCAATTCTAACGAAAAACTCTTATTTATTTTTTAAAAGATGCCAAAAGTCAGCAAAGTTGCGAATCATTTAAAATTCTCATTGTTTTCAGGAAATAATGCATTACTTTTAGTCGCGTGATTGAAATGTGAATTTAATTTTTTTGTATTTTCTCCATCATAGAAGACAATCGAAAAGGTCTTATTCTGACGAAAAAATTTACCTATTTTTAAAAATAGGCCACATGCCACCGAAGTTCGGAATTATTGACATTTTTCATAACTTTCAGAAAATAATGCATTGGTTCTTGTGATATGATTGGGATTGATGCTTTAAAAATTTTTCTCGTAGTTTTTCGAACAAGTAAGACAATAGATGGGTTCTCATCTTGACGACAAACTCTCATCATGGTTGACAAAGAGGCCAAATGTCAGTAAAGTTTGGAATTATTAAAACTTTTCGCTATTTTCACGAAACAATGCATTACTTTTCGTCGCACGATAGAAATGTAGGATTTAAAAGTTTTTTCGGTAGTTTATCGATAAGCAAAGAGAAGAGACAAGGTCTTTTGTTGAAGACAAGCTCTCACCTGTTTTTAAAAATATGCCAAATGCCAAAGCTGGAAATTGTTTACACTTCTCATGATTTTCAGAAAGTAATTCATCGCTTCTTGTGGCATGATGGGAATTCATATTTTAAAACTTGTTTAGGTTCTTTTCGAATCAGGGAAGACAACCGACTAGAAGTATCTACTTTTAGGTCAAACTCTTATCTATTCATAAAAAGAGGACAACAGTCAGCAAAGTTACCAATTATTGAAACTTTTCCTCGTTTTGTGTAAATAATAATGGATCACTTCCTCCCGCATGATTGAAATTTATGTCTTCAAAGTTGTTTGGGTAGTTTTTCGATAAGTAATATAAACAGATAAGGTTTTGATTTTACGACAAACTCTTATTTATTATTTAAAAAAGGCCAAAGCAAATTTGCGAATAGACAAAACTTACGCATCGCGTTTAGAAAATAATGCATCATTTCCAGTCGGAGTTTTGAAACTTATATTTTTAAACTTTTTTTTATTAGTTTTTTGAATAAGTATGTATAAATAATATTTTTTATGTTACGTATCAAAAATTTCCAAGATACTTTTTTTCTGTTAGAATTTTTATCCTGGTGGATTACGCTTGACTTCGGTTTAAATTAGGTTACATGCGTGTACCAGCGAGGTACGAATTATTGACTAATATTAATTGAATTATAATTAAAATAAGAAAATTAAAGAATTGAAGATAATTTAATTATTTGTGAGGAACTTAAAAAGTTGAGAAGAATTCCTGGAACACGAGAGAATTCACGGAAGTTAAAATTATTTAGAGAATTTTAAAATAATTGTGTAAAAGAATACAAAAGAATTAAGAGAATCCAAAAGATTTCCTTGTACTCAAAAAACTTCAGAAAATTTAAAAGAATTTAAACAATTCAAAAGAATTGAGAGAAGTGTGAAGAATACAGAGAATTCAGAAGTATTCCGAGAATCCCGAAGAATTTAGAGAATTTAGAAAAATTTACAAAATTGAGAAAATTTCAGAGAATTGAGAAGAATTCAGAAAATTAAAAGAATGAAAAGAATTCACAGAGCTCAAAAGAATTCACAGAATTTCAAATAATTCACAGAATTCAATATAATTTAGAGAATTTTAAAAGAATTATGTAAGAGAATACAAAAGGATTCAGAGAATTCAAAAGATTTCCGCTTATTCAAAAGAGTTCAGAGAATGAAAAAGAATTCAGACAATTAAAAAAATGCAGAGAATTCAGAAGAATTCCGTGAATTTAGAAGAATTTAGAAAATAAAGAAATATTCGGAGAATCGACAAGAATTCAGAGAATTCAGAGAACTCAACAGAATTCACGGAGTTTAAAAGAATTCACAGAATTCAAAAGAATTTAGAGAATTTTAAACCAATTAAGAGAATAGAAGAGACTTGGCGAAATTCAAAATAATTCTTGGTGTGTTGTAAAGATTTCGAGAGACTTACAAAAAATTTCGAAAGAATTCAAAGGCGTACGTGTGAATTCTAAGAATTCGGTAGAATTCTACAGAATTCAAAATAATTGAAGATTAACACTTGTCAAAGCCCAGGTGAAGAGATCAGAGGCAAAACACTTCCTTGAACAGCTAACGTTTAATTTCCTCAAATCATCCGGAATCATTTCAGGCTCAGATTGTTCCATTTTTGCGTAGCAGGTCGGTCTCATTTTCACCTTAGTAAACCGTAGCTGCATTTTGCGTCAATAAGTTCCCAGCGATGGGTGCAGAGCGTGTCATACATATGTTGAGTACCTGGGAAATTATCTATCCGGGTGTCATACTCACGCCGAACGTTCCGAGGCAGATAGAGTCGTCGAGAGCCTGACGTCGTTTTCTTTAACTTCGAGAAACGAACTGTGTTCGTGATCGCATTCTCGGTTCCGGCCAAAGACAGCCGCAAAGTCAACGAAAATAAAATCGGGAGATGTACCGAGAATTTATAAGGGAGCTGCTGCGAGATGGATGCAGAAAGCCGTAATTTTTGAGTTGCTCTGTGTCCTTAAAACAGGCATTTTCACGAATCGGTCCAACGAACTATGTGACTATTCCCTTTAGTAGTTTGTTTCTAACTTACTCTATATTTCAGGGCAATGAACTGTCAACTGCGGAATTAGAGGGTACTGACCGATTTTCGTGCGGCCATATTGCATCATATTTTTGTAAATGTATTTTCGATCATAAGATTTGTGACTAATGAACCGAAAACTTTACCTTAGTTCTTTCTTTTGAATTGAAATAAAAGTAAAAGATTGTGTATATATCACAGAAAATGGTATACTTTTCATTAAATAACAACGTGGCCCATACAAGTTATTAAAAACGTACTATTAGGTAAAATAGTTTATTTCTACCATGTTTTACATTCGCAATCTTCTAATTTCCTGATACCCGTTAGGCGTTTCCAAGAATATTGGGCAATTTTTTTAAATGTCTTAATAAACCAGGCAATTAGATGATCATGAGCTATCTTACTCTAGCGATGGGCCATTCTCTCGAAAAGATCGATTCATGAATCGATCTAGGATCGAATTTATTAAGATCAATTCAGAAAAAAAATCGAATCAGAAGAATCGATCTTGAAAGAATCGATCTTTCAAGATCGATGTAAAAATGTCCTAAATAGTTTATATTTACCTATAAATCATTACATTTATTCAATTTCAAATAAAATGATTAACGATCGACAATTAGACACTGTTTATTTCCTTTTTCACATAAAACTTTGTAAACTAGGAAAAGTGCGTAAATGTTTGTTCATTTATGTTGGAGATAATTTATTATTGAAAAGTAATTACGATGTATATTTTAAATTGCAGTTGAAACAATATGTATGGGTGAAATAGAAATATGGAAAAATGTTTCGTTCATTTAAACGTTCGGAACTTCAGGTACATGAAAAACATGAGCTATGATAAAACGACAGTGTGATGCGTACATTTTTCCTAGTTTTATTATCGTAATATACGTAAACATTTTCCAATTATTGTATAATATGCGAAGAGGCTCCCTACACATGCAAATATTAATGCCATAAAAAGTTTCGGACCTCCCTTTCTAACAATAAAGGATAGAAAAAGAGCTCTATTCCATTTCGAAACTGTGGTAGTAAGCATTTTGAGCGCAGGTTGCGCTTGCGCTTGGATTGAGATGCAGCCTGGGGCCCAAAAGAAAAAATTATAGGAGCAATAAAGGTAAAAAATGTACGCCGTGGTCACGAAACCATAGGACCGACAGACAAATAAATAAAAATTAAAGAATCGCTTCTTCGATTCTGGGGGTAAAGAATCGATCCAATAAAAGATTGACTCACAAAGAATCGATTCAAAAGATCGATCTTTTGATTGAAAAAGATCGATCTTTGAAGAATCGATCCAGAATCGCCCATCCCTATCTTACTCTCTGTTTTTTCCTTCTTTTCACCGCCACTCAGCTTTTTAGCGCTTATCAGCGATTGATCGCTGTAACTGCCGCCACAATTCGCATGATAAAAATAAAAAAAATCGTTCAAAAAGCAACAAAACTGATTTATTGTCGTAACAAAGACTTTTGAACTACATTTGGAAAGTAACGAAAAATAGATTCAGTAGATTTTGATAATTACTGTTACAGAAATAAGTGTAAGTAGTTACCAATTCGTTACGTTATTTACGAACGTAACTTTGTTGCCACCACAGTTACCAAAAAAAGACTAGCTATATAGTAACTAGTTGAAAGAAACTATTTACTCCCCCTCACTGGCACAGACATTCAATCGCAGTATCTTAATCATCACGTTTCCTAATATTTTTTGTTTTAAATTTCAGACAAATTCAAGACAAGCGCTACTATAAAGGACTAGTACAGATCAAGTTCAGAGAGCTTTCCCAAGAAATAGTAGCTATTGCTCGAGAGATCGACGCACATAATAAAGAAAGAGTGACGCTTATGCATTACGATCAACAAGCAAAAGATCTTGCAGCAGAATTAACTGATCTTCAAGGACAACTAGCAGAGTACAACATTGTTGTAGATAAAATGTCATCGGACACGAGTAAAACTACAATGAAGCAGGTGACCTGTGACCTTGTTCGATCGAACGATCTTTCCTTGTCAGAAACAGAAGTTATGTTTGAAAAGCGTCATGTCAAGGAAAAGCAATTGCGAGAAATTGAGAATGATATCACCTTGGAAAGGAGGAACGCCGAGAGAATCAAAGACAGTGTGGTTCCTCATTCTCGAGAGAAATACGAGAAATTACATGGTCAGAAAGCCAAATTGCAATTAAGGATCGATGAAATGCAGCATAAATCGGATCATTTATCCTTGGAAAAAATGAGTTTGGAAGAACGAGTTTCCCTCTCTCAAGTAAAACAAGAGGCTGTTAGATTACGAACAAAAATAATGGAAGTTGAAGAAAAGCGAGATATATTACGAGAAGAGGAAAAAAATAAACTTTCACCCGAAGAAAAGAAAGATCATTTTTTGCAGAAGGTTAAACAGAACAATATAAGCATATCAGCATCCCAGCGTCGTATTGCTGAAATCGAAAAGCGAATAGTAGAAGCGGAACAAGCAATAGAGGAATTGGAGGTAGACCTGGATGAAGAACGGTCGGAAAAGCTTATCAAATTCGAGGAGCTTCGCAAGCGTGAGAAAACAATGGAAGAGTTTATTATAACATTCGAAGGAAACAAATTGGAAGAATTAGAGAAATTAAAGAAGCTCAAAGCAGTAGTGGTTGACCATCTGGAAAGCATATCTAGGGAAATGGATGGAGAAGCACAATTGACAGACAGTCAAGAACTGGTAATTTTAAACACTTCTTTCAAGGAAAATCCTAAAAACGATCAGGACCTCGAGAACCTGCGACAAGGTAATGTCAGATTGCAGAGAATGGCAATGAAAATAGAAAACTTAGAAAAGAGACTCAAGACCGAACTACAGGATCTCGAGGAAAAAATTGACAAATATGAAAGCGAGCTTGTTATTCTGGAGGATTTGGATGGCCTTAAGATGTCGTCCAAAACGAAGCATGACGAACTTTTAGAAGAGAGAGATCAGCTCAAAATCCAAAACCCTTCTTGTAGTGATGAGCTAAATAATATGCAAATGGAATATAATGACATCAAAGATCATTTATATAAAAATGAAGCTTATCTGCAGATCAACGCTTTAGAAACCAAATTGCAAAAATTGAAAGAAAGCAACTTGATAATGCAAAATTTAATTAAAGAAAACAATAAACGAATCAACTACTACTTTGCTAAAGAATGCACCTTCTTTTTAGTCACAAAATATAATGTTGTGCTTAAGGATGAGTATTAGTCCCAGGATGCTAAGAAGTGGAAGTGGATTTTTATTTTTCTCGAGCTTATGTCTCCTTTTTTGTTCAAAAGCATCACATTTTTATATGAATCTTAAAAAACCATAAACCATAAACAAATAAACAACATTTCGCATTAATATTACCCAACCATTGCATAACAAGGAAAAAGATTTTCATCCGCTTATCTATTATGTTTTTTTTTTTATTATTTGTTAATTAAAAAAAAGTAATTTGGATTTTCAGACTCCTATGCTGAAGTCTTTTCTTACTGAGCGATTTTTCTCGTGGATGGCTCAATTTGAAGTTCTTGAAATACAGAATTGCTAAAAAGGATGATATTAGTTGTTATGTGTTTTTATTTTCTTATATCAATGATTACAAAATTGGAAAAATTAGAAAATTGGGTTCTTCAGACCCTGAAGGGAGACGCTTCTATCTTTTAGTCCGATTTTCCCCGGAAACGGCTTAATTGTAGAATTGGTATATAGAATTCCGATTAAGAATTAAATGTAATATGTTGCAGTTTTTTCTTTTTTTTTCTTTATGAGTTATGAAAAAACTAAGGCCTATGAGAAAATTTATATAAAACTCGGCGTAGCTCACTCCCTCAGACAGTTTGATGGGAAGCGCTTAGGGGTTTCTTATTTAATCTGGTAGCAGGTTTCCCTTCCTTACGTCAATCTTTGTGGCCATTGTGTTGGCCTCCATGGGGCTCATGGTAGGCTTTCTCACCCTTTTCCGGAAGTCTGGTGTGGGAGTCGCCTCGGCTTGATTTACCGCTTGACGAGCACTTTCTGCGATTTGTCTAGCCTCTTTCTGATTGGCGGAACATATTTCTCTTTGCCTTTGTCAGTTTTTTCTTCAATTTTTGTTTCTAAATACTTGGCACACTTTGATTTCTAAAACGTTCTAACTGTATACATAAAGTTGTAGTTGAATAGAATAGAATTTGTTTGAGAATGTTGGTGAAAGCTGTTGGCTTGAGAGTCCAATAAAATTGAAAACAATTAAATTGTATCAAACGATTCCACCCAAGATTTATTATGGTTTTTAAATTAAAAAGAGGAATGTATATTAGGCTGGTCAAGAAATGTCCGCTGTGGAATTTTCGAGCGGCGAGTTCGCCAAATTGTTC
>CAKNWT010292570.1:1956-13517 GCA_932066315.1 Andricus coriarius | reverse complement strand
ATAGCCAACATCTTTATGGAAAATCTAGAAACTAAAATCTTCAACAACTCCAAGCTCAATCCTGAATTTTGGTGCCTTTACGTTGACGACACTTTTTTTATCTGGAGACATGGACTAGATGAACTACACAAGTTCTTCGATTTCATCAATAAATTACACCCTAATATCAAGTTCACCACGAAAATTTAACAAAACGGAAAATTGCTTTTCCTGGACGTACTATTTTACAAAATATCTGCCAACCCATTAGGATATGAAGTTTACAGAAAACCCACCCATACAAACAGATAACTACATGCCTCCTCTCACTGCAACCCATCTCAAAAGCAATCGGTCATCAATTTCCTTGTATACAGAGCTGTCTTTATAACAGATAAAGATAACTTACAACGGGAATTACAACATGTTAAACAAATCCTAACATAAAACGATTACGCAAACAAACAAATTGAGCGAGCAATAAGAAAATACACTCAAAAAAACAAGTCAACATAACCCACTAAATAAAGAGAGAGAAAAAAGACCATAATCCTACCCTACATTCAAGGTATCACAGAACAAATAGGATTAAAAGGCACCTCTCATTGATCCAGGAGTGTATAAAATCCCTTGTTCTTGTGGCAAAGTCTATATTGGAGAAACCGGAAGGGCGGTGACCAACGTGTATAGGAACATGAGAGTAAAGTGAGGCTAAAACATTTCACGCAATCAGCAGTAGATGAACATCATATTGAACAGGAAATAGCATTTTATCTGATACAACAACCGTCATCGCAAAAACGTACAATATTTTTCCAAGAAAACATAGAGAAGCAATTAAAATCCTAAAACACCCTAATAACGTTATTAGGGTCAATGGATATGATACCAATCCGATTTGGCTTTCCGTGAGCTCCAATGTTCACGAAACTTCGGCAAGATTCATAGCTTTGCACTCGATTGAAACCCGAAAAAGCTTTAAATTTAAATTCATCAGTATTAAGATTTGTTTACACCGACGCCCTTTAACCAAAAATAATCGAACGCTTCTGGCGGTTTTAGCACTAAACTGATTTTTAAATTTTGATATATTTTTCTCGTTGCCTAACATTTAGATTATTGTGATAGTGTGTAAAATTATAGTTTTAAAAGTTCTTGAAAATTGAAAAATATTTAAAGACCCTTACAATCTTTACGAAAAATGTAAAAGTAACAATAATGACAGTTTTGAATCATGGCTGAGTTTTGACATTTATGTACAACTAATTAAATTTATTAATAAATTCAAGTATTAAAGGCTGCTAAAAAAACCTCGTCGTCTAATAAAGCCTCGATTTTTTGATAAAGGATTCTGAAATGTCTGATAAAAAAATATAGGGTAAACGAAAACATTTAGATTATTTAAAAATATTTGAAAATAATGCGAATGAGGAAAAAGCTACTAATTGTATCGAAGATTTCAAAAAGCAAAACTTATCTATAATCGATGGGGTATCAGACACTTTTGCAGTTGGTATAAACGCGAGTAAGTGCGTGCTTGACTATTTATTTACAAATGAAAAAGTGTATCATTTGCTATACTTTTATTGTAGTATATTTGTAAATAATTTAAATAATTATATTTATTCAAATAAATTAACTTGTCATTTATTACTCCTATATACCTTCCTACTTTCTTTCCTCCATATTTAATTTATATCTCCACATTTAAATTAAATTTTTAAATAAATAATAGACTGAATGTACAGTAAAGTTAATAGCTTTAATACTGATAATCTTTTCAGCCGTTTAACATTCAATACAATATACTGAATATTAGAAATTATGATTTACATAATTTCTTGTATCTTTTTATTATAATTTAATAATACATTAGGATAATTCAAGCCATTGAAAATAGAAGAGCAATTCTTATATTATCATTTCAAAACACTTAGTTTATTTTTTTTAAACGTGAAAGACGTAATCTTTATATTTGACCATTTTACTCCACATGAAAGTTAAAAACCTTGAAAAACCGACATTTCCAGTGTATGTAAGGTTTATTTTTTAATCCTAGATATTTTTTTATTTCTATATTCCCATGACTCGAATCAGCTTTCATTCAAATTTAGGGCGTCGCGCTAGTGGCGCCAGTGTTCCAATTTCTGCCGTCCTTCACAAAACTCACACAGCGCAATTGCATGCCCAGTCATCCACCTTGACGGGATACAGGCACACTACAGACAGAAACCTTCGAAAAAATCTTTTTTTCTGAATAAGGGGGTTTGAAAGCATGGAGAAATTATGAAAACCCACAAAATTATATTTTACATGAAACCAATACCTTCTCATTAGGATCAGAATGTGAAAAGATTATCCAGGTGGAGGAATATTTTCGGAATAACCTTAAATCCTCGATACGTAGAGCAGCGCAAGCACTAGATTTAAACGAAGTAACATTGAAAATAATCCCAAAGAACTTTGTGAAACTTCATCCTTTCAAAATTTCTACACATCAAATGCTAGCACATGCTGCGATGCAAGTATAGTTTTCCAAGCAGATGCTTCAAATGTTCAATTATGGCGAGATCGATCGAGATCGCCTTGTTTTCAGCAATCGAGCACATTTTTTGCTAAATGGCTAGGTAAATATAAAAAAATTTAAGTTTTGGTTAAAGGAAAATCCACATGTAGCCCATTCGAAACCGCTTTACCATCTGAATGTCACTGTATGGCCAGCTGTTTTTTTCAAGGGAATTTATTTGCGGTTTTTTACGATACCGTCTCTGGCAAAAGTTATTAGCAAATTCGCAAAAAAACTTCTTCCCTCATGGGAAGGAAAAGAGTTTAGTAAAGAATCACTATGTTATGCAAGATGGAGCATCCTCGCATCTCTCCCCACTCACCAGATCTCAATCCACGCGACTTTTTTCTACGAAATTTGATTAAAGACATTTTTTAAGCCCATCAACCCAAGCCTCGAGCAACTTGAATCGGCAATTCAGATAACGGTTGGTGATATTTTCTGATACTGTGAGAAAGTGTGTGTTTTATTAGTTTAAAAAAGGTTCGTTGATTGTTCCAATTCAGATGGTGTACAGTCCGAAAACCCGTACCATTAAGTCTATTGCTCCAGACGAATTTTTCGTATTTTGGCTTCTTAATGAAACTTTGAAGTTTCCAATATTTGTTCATCATTTGGTTTTTTGAGTCATGTACCCTGTAAAATAGGTTGTAAAATGAGGTATCATTTTTAAATACAGTTCCTTAACATTGTAATAATTTCTAACCAAAAATGTGACCAAAATTAACTAAAAATGACTTAAGTATGCAGTAGAACAACTTGGAGATGATCGGCTTATTCTTCGCACGAATCGGGACCGACTATTCAAATTTGGAAGTTATTTTTTACCTGCCTATAAACCAATTCTCTTGCTAGTAAAACGCAATACACATGTGTCCGTGCCAACCCGAGGATATATTGTATTCTCAGCACACAATTGTGATGCTTAGGGTGCCCTTAATGAACTCTAAAGAGTAATTTTTACCAAATTACTTTAAAATTCATGCGCGGAAAATGTCCCAAAATAAAAACTGGAATTTTCTACATTATTTCTAGAACAAAGAGCAAGTAATAATACTTTTCGGGATGAGGACATTCGTAAATTGTGTAATTAATTCCAGAAACTTATATTTGTTTAATGATTTACTGAACAAAATATTTTGCTTAAACAAGAATAAATGTTTCAAAAAGTATGAATTTAATTATTATTTGGAAGATGTTACAACCATTAATAGAAAATAAGTTCGGGTTTTTGCATTTTTCTTTAATATAAATTTCTATATTAAAACGACTACTTCAGACGAATAAATTTTGAAGAAAAAAAAATATATGCCCCATCCCGGATTTAAACCGGGAACGTTACTATCCATGAGTGGAACGTTAACCAATTACGCTATCGAGACATCAGCAGATATTCTGTTGTTCACCATAGCTACGATTTTACAGGGTTGTACTGTACGTATTTCTCCACTACGACAGATGTAATATTTCGGATCAACGTAGGTTTACTCTGATCAATATTTGGAAAAATTAATAGTTGGAATAACCATTAATAGATGTTAACGTCCGGTTACTCCGGTTCAAATCCGGGCTGAGGCAGATGTTTTTTTGTTCTTCATAATTTATTCGTCCGAAGTAATCGTTTTAATATAGATATTTATATTAAATAAAAATTCAAAATCTCAGACTTTATAATCTATTGATGGTTATAACATCTTACAAATATTAATTAGATTCAAAATTGGTGAAACATTAATACTTGTTTCAACAAAATATCTTGTTCAGTAAATCATTAGAAGATATAATTTTCGGGAAATAATTACACAATTTACGAATGTCATTATTTAGAAAAGTATTATCACTTGCTTCTCTTTCACTATGCCGCTTATTAATCAGTACTTTCTTCTCTTGACGAAATCGATCTAAAAAACAACTATCCATGACGAATATAAGGGTATCAGTTCTGAGATAAAATGATACTGAATACTTATCGGCACACATAGTGTCAGAGATTCGAAAAAACTAGAATTATCTATACAATTGCTGAAATGAAATTTCAACAAAGTAGTTAAATTTTTGAGCATATATTCTAATTTTTAATGAAAAAAATTAGTTTGCCAGCAAAAAAGGCGAATTTAAAACAAAATATATATACATTTAGAACAAATTTGTTATAATATTAACTAAAAATGAATGATTTTCAACCAAAGACGTGCATCTTCAATTATAAAAATAAATTTTTATAAAAGTATTTCAACTTCAACCTTTAAAAATCGATTTTTGTCAAATAAGTCGAAGAAGTCACATGATGCTAGCCCGGTACCGTATCCCAAAGATTTTCCTTTTCAATATGTTTACATACTGCGCGCAGTCTTCTACAAAAAAAAATTGTTTATGCTTGAGCAGGATTTTGACTAAAATGAAGTCTATAGTGCTTGTATTTTAAAAGTAAACTAAGGTACGCATCTTTTTAAATCTTATGTGTCGAAAACTGTAAGATTTTATTCTTTTTTGGTTAGAATATTTGATTTGATTTGGAGAGTACAAAAGAAAGCACACGTATTTTATCATCTTATTGTTTGTTCTTTATTTTTATTAACTTCTTTCTTTAGTTTCAAATGATTCAAAAAACTTTCCTTTTTAATACTTTTTTTTATATACATAGATTATGGCCAACTGAAACCAATGCCTTTCATTTGAGATGAAAAGTTAATAATTATATCTCCGAAGGACAATCTCGAAACTAACAACGTCGTTATCTCACATATGTGTGAGATAACGACTAGTTACGTATATATTTGTACTCTGATGGTGCAATGGATTATTCTTTGGTTACATTTGTTAACCCACTTTTTCATTGAAGCGATAGTCAGTTTTTCCTCCAAATTGCCAAAATGTGGATGGTCTACACTTTCGTTTTCACTCTGGTGGTCATCTTTAATTCTGTTGGTAAATATACACTAATATAATATACCTATGATTTTTATTATATTTTACATATTCATGCATGAATATGGCCATTTTTCAGGCCTGTGGAGGGAACATAAAGTCTTACTTTTAAGCTTATATTCATATAATGGCCATTTGTATATTTATGTCGTCAAAAATTACGTCATAGTAGTTTTGTCGCCGAATGAGAATTCTTGCGGAACGAGATGGGACGAGACGAGACATACCTGCTGTCTCGGTATTCCACGTCTCGTTTTGCCTTGTCTCGTGGCATCCATTCTCGTGCCTCGCCTCGATTTTTCCGAGGAATGCGCCAGATGTGCGCTAGCACAGCGGACATATTACATATTATACTTGTTTGTCCATTGCTAATTAATTTGATATGAAACTCGACTATATTACGTTTTTTTTCGAAGATTTAACTTCACACTATCAGTGTTTTGCTTTGTTCTTATTAATTATTTATTTTACCAACTACAACAACAGAATATATGAAGCAGAAATTTAGAAAGATAGATATATTTTCCGCATATTTGTAGTTTAAAGGATTGAACACATATTAAAATATTTGAAAGTTTTGTGAAATCCTTGACATATTTGGAAATGTTTGTCAATTCCTTAAACTCTTTTGAAATATGAAAAATATATGTAAAATCTTGAAATTCTGTAAAATCTTTTGGAATCTTTGGAATATTGAGCAAAATCTGTGAAACTTTTGTCAAATTTTTGAAATCTCGTTAAAAGTTTAAGAATCCTTTGAAACACTTGTGAAATATTTATCACGTTTTTTATAATAATTTGAAAATATTACAATATTTGAAATGTTTTTAAAATCTTTAAATATTTGGAATTCTCTGCGAATTTCAGAAAACCCTTTAGTGTATGCTGAAAACATACATGTTATAATAATATCCGTCTTGTTCCTCTTTATGAATAATATACTACCAAGCTTACAACAAATAAATTACTTTTAAGTAATGCAATAAAACTTTTAGCCGAATAGTTGAATGTTCAACCTACAAAGACGAATTTATTCGAGAATATTTCAATCATCAACGTAAAAAGCTCAATTAAGAACAACAAGATCATTTTCGACCAAAAATGAGGCGGTTTCGGCCAGATAGTAGAACGTAAAGAAATTGATTTTTTGATTTTTTACCAAACAGTCTTGGGAACAAAGAGCTACATTTGCAACCAAGCGTGAAACATTCTAAACAACATAATTAATTTCTTCCGCATAATGGTTGCATTTTTAAGATAAGAAGAAGTTATTTGCAAATAAAATTTTGTTTTTAATACAGTTCTTTGACATCATAATAATTTCTGAAGCAACATGTTACTGAAATTATTTAGAATTGTCTAACGTGCGCTAATAATCGGACTTATGTTGATTTAAATTTAAAAGAATTTTAAAGAATTCCATAAAGTTTATACAAACACCAGGTGATTTTTAACGAATGCAGAATGAATTTCAAAAATGAAGACAAAACAATGAATTGTGTTAAATTTAAACAGAGTGAGCCTCAACCATTCTTAACCTGACATTTTTATGGCACAAATTTTCTTTACAGATACACAAATTCTCTATTTCTTTTCCCAGAAATAAGTTCGCAGTCAAGCAGAGATTGTATCGACACTCCCCGTATATGTACGGCTCCTGAGGAGCATCCTCATCTTGCCAGGGACAGGCCTCCTCCTGGTTGGCCTCCTTCTCCTAAAGTACTTGGATACACACTTGGACAACTTGGATACATTCGGCTGATTCCCCGCACAAATCAAAATCTACGATTCGAATTTCGAAGATACGTTTTTCCTGCTCGTTATCCAATTAGACTGCGAACAGAGAAAAAAAACTATGCTCGCGTGCCATCCCAAGAACATATTGTTTTAGCAGTATCAAATGGTGACATTTTTGCAATATTAGAGCATAGCGGGGTTCTTCGTGCAATATATGCGACAACTAGTGGCCGTACTAGATTAAAAATAAATATGAAAAGCGGCGAAATTGATAATTTGACTCCAGATGAAATGCGATATTGTCCAGTAGGCGAAAATCACCCAATCTTCCCCAATAATTTTATTAAAATTTCAGA
The DNA here is from genome assembly GCA_932066315.1 of Andricus coriarius. Lineage (NCBI taxonomy): Eukaryota > Metazoa > Arthropoda > Insecta > Hymenoptera > Cynipidae > Andricus > Andricus coriarius. Next base: position 5,951 of record CAKNWT010292570.1, on the reverse strand, counting down.
AAATAAGGATTCACTACAGTCCGAATGGAACCTTAACAGCAAACGTGACCCTGGTTCTTCATCTTCTGACAGACGAAATTCATCTCACCGGACTTCTCCTCACGAGCCTCCTCTTCATGCCGAAGCCAGGTCGCCTCCAGGGTGGCCGCCTTTACCTACGGTTCTTGGATATACACTCGGACAACTTGGATACATTCGGCTTATTCCCCGCACAAATCAGAATCTACAATTCGAATTTCGAAGATACGTTTTTCCTCAAAATTACCCTATTAGATGGCGACCAGAAAAAAATAACTTTACTCGCGTGCCAGCCCAAGAACATATTGTTTTAGCAGTATTAAATGGCGACATTTTTGCAATATTACAGCATAGCGGGGTTCTTCGTGGAATATATGCGACTAATAGTGCTCGTACGAGACGAAAAATAAACATGATAAGCGGAAAAGTTGATAATATGACCCCAGACGAAATACGATATTGTCCAGTAGGCGAAGTTCATCCAATCTTACCCTTCAGTTTTATTAAAGCTTTAGCAAATGACGATTCACTACAGCCCGAATGGAATCCTAATAGCAAATGTAACCCTGGTTCTTCTTCTTCTGACAGAGAACATTTACATTACCGGGCTTGTCTTCAGGAGCCTCGTCTTAATGCCAGGTCTAGGGCCTCTCCGGGAAGGCCTGTTTCTGTTCAAGTACTTGGAGTTGAAATAGAACAACTTGGCTATGTTCGGCTTATTCCTTGCACAAACCAGAACGAGCGACTTGAATTGCGGAGATACACTTTTCCTGCCTATCAAACAATTGAAATGCGAATAGATCATACGAACTATGTGCTTGGTCCAAACCAAGAATATATTGTATTATCAACATCCAGTGGTGACGTTTTTGCAATATTAGATTATAGTGGGACTCTTCATGGAATATATAGGACAGATGAAAATAATTCGCGAATCAAAATAAATGTAATAAGCGGCGCAGTTTATAATTTGAATGCACATGAAATAAGGTGTTGTCCAGCAGGTAAAAATCACCCAATCTTCCCAAACAGTTTTACTAAAGCTTTTGACAATTACGATTCACTAGATTCCGAATGGAATCACAATGGCAAAAGCTATCCTTGTTCTTCCGGCAATTCGAGGTATAAAGATACTATTTTCCCGCCGATAAAGAAAATCGATAGCTTGTAGGAAATGGTAAATTTGTATCACGCCAAACCAAGAATATATTGTGTTATCAACATCTAATAGTGACGTTTATGCAATACTGGATTATACTGTGATTCTTCATGAAATATATATGACAGATAGAAATAATTTGAGGATGAAAATAAATATGATATGCGGTGATGTTAGAAATATGACATCAGTTGAAATGAAGGAATATCATGTAAGGCAGATATCACCCAATCTCCACACATCTTTTTATGAAAGTTGTTGAAAATTAAGATTAAGTGGAGAATGTGTATAATTAATGCAATGAAAAATAATTCAAATGAAACATAATAATCCTTGTAGCTTGAAGTTTGATCAAAATTAAATTAAAACTTTTAATTCAAGATGTTTCCTTTTTCGGCTGCCCTGTTACCGTTGAATCTCAATTATACAAAGTGTTTTCTCCTTAGTAACTGATGCACTGATTCGATTTTCTATTGTAATGTATTCACGTGAAAACAAAAGAATAGAAAACCGATTGTACAATTTTAAAGGATTCAGGAAAAGACAAGCGATTTCATATTCGACTCACCCTAACTTATAGCTACTGCCATACTTCATTCACCATGGGGAGGGAAGGAATGGGTAAGGATTACATTTCTCTTTTTTGGGCAAGGATGTAGCTTGTCGGGTCCACACCTTTCCGTGCACCTTTGCCATTGGCTGACAACTGCACTGTGTTCGATTAGCTGTTTCGTTTCTGGGTTCAGCAAGCTGATTCGCAGAATCTAAACATCCTGGACGGTGGAAAACGATCTCGACTGCTTTCGAGTTTAATTGGCTAAACCTGTTTGCATCGTTATATCGCTTAAAGTCGCCTCTCGCGTTTGTAGAATAAAGATGCAAAAGTGTGACACGTCCGTCCATAAATCTGTCTGTATGAGTCGATTAAATTTGTCAAATTAGGTCCGATGTTGCCATTATTCGATGCCGTCCCGGTTCGTCTGAATTTAGTAGAAACGCATGTCTGTTGGTGCAGTTTGAAGTGCCACGTTGTTGATGCTTAATAAAAAATATGCCCACTGCGCGGGAACATTCTTATGGCTCATGGTTTTTGGGCTCCTCAAAAATAAAGTATTGGATCCCCAAAATGGGCAATACACCCCAACAATAGCCCGAAATTCTGATAGAAGAAACGTGGGAATTTAGATTATGGAGGCGCTACCTTGATGGACCTGAAGAACAAGAATTAATACTTTCCCATGAAATTTGCATCCTTATAATGTTGAGAAAATCGAGAAACATTCTAGTTTTTCGCTACTAGTTATATTGTACTAGTTGTATTTTCGAATTCTTATCTTAACCCTTCGATTGCACACTTCCTGACACGTAACATAGCAGACATATAGGGGTATTTTTGACACCAAGCGAAAAAGGCTTCCCGCAAAGAGACAAATGATTATTTTTAGTAGCTGAATTTTTTGCACACCCTTGGATAGTTACTTTAAACAATGATGTCGGTTATGCAGTTTAAAATTTATTTCAAGTATAAAAAAAAGATTGTAAAAGTTAAAACATAGAGAAAAATGACATTTTTTACGGTCAAATTAAGAACTCTTTTTTTGCCCTTTTCAATAAACGTATAAGTACTATTTTCAAATGTTGAAGAGATTTAAATAAGGTTCAACATGCCTGGAGTCTTTTTGACCCCAGTATGCCAGCGAAGGTTTAAGAATAAAAAATATGACTTTATGCAAAGATGATTAAAATTAGGTATTTTTTTCGCTATGTAGACACACTTGTATTTAATAAAACTTTTAGCGCTTTACATAGAGTAACTCGTTTTTAGAAACTAAAATAGGACAAAACAGAATTAGCCTTGATAGCAATACAGTTTGCAAAGAACATATAAGCATACTTAATGAAAACAGTGATGTACATTATTATCATTCTTATATTAAACACGCTGGTAATCTGAAATAAAGTTCGTTTCTACTTAATTATTCTTCTAAGCCCACATCTTTTAGCGCTTTACATAGAGTAACTCGTTTTTAGAAACTAAAATAGGACAAAACAGAATTAGCCTTGATAGCAATACAGTTTGCAAAGAACATATAAGCATACTTAATGAAAACAGTGATGTACATTATTATCATTCTTATATTAAACACGCTGGTAATCTGAAATTAAGTTCGTTTCTACTTAAGTATTCTTCTAAGCCCACATCTTTTAGCGCTTTACATAGAGTAACTCGTTTTCTAACACTTAATGAAATATCGTCGGCTGCAGCTTATCTAAGAATAGCTATTGCTATGGATGCAAACTGCTGTTTAGTATCATGCGGAAACGTAATGTGAAAAATCCAATAAGCGGCAATTATTAAGAGTGCTGCTTCAAATCCATGTTCGGAAAAAATGGTTCTTCCAGTAGCATAACACATCAGAGGCAAATCATTGAATGTAGAACCTGATATGGCTATCAACCGTGGCGGCTCACTCATACTAGGAATCGTTTCTGACATAACCGTGTTGCTCTATAAAAAGACAAATGATTTTTTAGATATTATACGTGTATGCATTTGAACTTGAGTCTATTCAAGCAGGTACTGTATATATTTTGGTGTGCCAAAAAAGTGAGATACCAAATTTGACGTATGCATCATTTTCAGATTGTTCTTTAAAGCAATAAAAGAACAATAATACATACATTATCTGAAAAATACTCTTCAGAAACTGACAATTTCATTGATATAATTATCCACAAATACTGCTATTTTGAGAGAACAAAAATTGACAAAATTCGTAAATTCTGCAATACTTTTAAACATAGTTAAACTTTTAAT
>CAKNWT010292565.1:14054-27931 GCA_932066315.1 Andricus coriarius | reverse complement strand
AAAATTGTTCAAATAATTTACAAATGTCTTCAAAAATAAATATTACTCTTGAAATACATCAAATTGATCATTTATTAAAAAAATAATAGTTTTGTACGATTTAAAGGCGAAAAAGATTGTTTAAACAATTTATACTTATGTGAAAAACGATTAATTAGTTATTAAATACTTTGAAATTTGTCACTTATCGAATTAAAATAATTCATATTGAAAATTTTCCAAAAAATACCGTTCTTAGCATGAATTTTACATAAAACTGATATTTGGTATGGTTTAGGGCATTGTCCGGGCACAATGTAAGGGGTTTAGGGCAGGGGGCGTCAAAATGAAAATTTCTTGCGTGAAAATTATTTCTTGAAGCCTCCTTTAGAGGTGATCAAACTTTAATTTAGAACAAATTAATAAAAAGTACTTCTTTTTTCCATTTGTTCGAAAACTGAACTTTTCATATTTCAAACCCCATGTTAATTTCAAAAGCCATGGGGATAGGGGTTAATATTGGCAGATTAAAAAAATATAGAGAATTTATTTTCCCGGAAAATGAATAACTTGGGTGGATTTGATCATGAAAAATCGGAAGCCGAATTGTCATAAGTACAAATTTGGCCCACATAGTGCAATATATGTTTTAAGTTTTTTCCGGTATCTTAGAATATTAATGTAGTGAAGGCCTTTTTCGGAAAAGGTCCGGAAAAGGCCTTCACTACATTAATATTCTATAGTGCAATATACCTGACCAAAATTTATCACCTCAATAAGACCTCATTATGCTCAAAACCCGGTCTATATCGGGACTCATCTTCCGCTAGATCGGTCCCTGGTCTAGGTAATATTTATGTTATTACAACTCCAGACTATATTGAATTATAGGTTAATTTGCAAGTATGTACTTTACTTTTTAACCTTTCACTCATTAGAAAATAATTTCAAAAATCTGTATCTGTATAGGCAAAACCTTTAGTATGTTCTTCATCCGATAGCTGTAGAATTGTTTCTTGCTAATATTTTCACTAAAATCTGTACAAAAATGCAGGTATCTATACTTTTTTGGAAAGATAGTAGATGTGGAAGTACAGAACCAGGAATGTAAGAATTGGAAAAACTCCGCAGATTATCATTTACATTCTCATCAAACTTTTCAGTGTTTTGTGTACAAAATATTCGCAAATTATCCTTGTTTTGCAATTACTTCTAATTTGCATGTATAAATCAATGTCATTTTTCAAATTAGAAAACGCAAGAACACGTTTATTATTGATGTATAAGTAAACTTATTGTTAAACAAATTATACATATTATTATTAGTGTTATTTTTTCATAATATTCATTAAAAACAGTTATTTGACATTATTATTATGTTTGTTATTTTATACGAGTTGAGAAGAATATAGGAAATAATCTTTATAGATTCTCGATAATATAAAATAATAGTACTTTCAAGTTCACAAATGTGTTATAATTTACTTTTAAGGTTTAAAATTTCATGTATATATCCTAGTCCAGACGCCAACCCCATTTCCGTCGGATCGGCGAGGTCCATTCGATTTTTTTAAATTCTTATGTAGAATGATCTCCAGAATCCAAAACTGTGTAGCAGAACTCTGGCAAATGTGCCGTTCTCGAGATATTCGCAATTAATTTTTTTTTATAAACGTTACATTAAACATTTGAAATTTGCAATTTTTGAAATTTTTTTTTCTCCTCTTGTTAGACAAGCTCCTGAGAAACAATAGTTGTTTCGGCATTTTCTCGCTTTGACGAATATTTATTGCACAAAAGCAACTAACGTGTAAAATAAATGACAACAAATACTTTTATCAATAACCAAAAAAGTATTTTATGAATGACAAAAAAGTAACACTATTTTGAAAGTAACAACTGAAATACACATTTTTGTAATGAACACTGTTCCTCTAAAGTTAATAATTTGCAAGATAACAGAGCTTTTGTTATAAGTCATTTTATCGCGTCACAACAAATAGTCATTTTTCATTGAGCGAATTAGTGTTGGAGAAAAAATTCCTGCAAGAAATTATACTTAACTACTTCATAAATACAAGTATATCTGAAATTATCAATAAATTGTTTAAATTTATGCAAATCGGGATGGTTGTTTAATTTGCTCGCTTTGAATTGATGCAACTCTTTCAAAAATAGTAATAAAGATGTCAAAATTGGTGTACTTATTCTTTGAAGTTGTACTAAAATGATGATGTGGCCCAAAATCGCGAAATATAAATGTGCGGAACTGTACAATTGTTTAAATATTGAGCGACTATCTCTGCTTCTGTGTGTAATAGAAAGACCGGTAAAAATCTGAAAAATTCAGAAAATTACTACGAATTCAGTCATAACATTTAAATTTTTGTTCTTTTATTCGTTGAAGCGTTATTACTATCTATTTTTTTGAAAAGGACGACAATAGACCTGAAACTGATACTCAAGGGCGTAGATACAGTGCTGAGGTTAGGGACAGATTGAAGCTGTATACTCATAACCCTTGCACAGTGTCTACGCCTTTGGGTCTGTGGCGTGTCTGCCATGTGCGTGCTGACCGCCCGTTGCCAAATTTACTGCATTACTAATAGACCTATTGTCATTCTCCTGAAAAAAATAGATTTTAATAACTATTCAACGAATAAAAGAACCAAAATTTAAATGTTATGACTGAATTCGTAGTAATTTTCTGAATTTTTCAGATTTTTACCCGTCTTTCTATTACACGCAGAAGCAGAGATAGTCGCTCAATATTTAAACAATTGTATAGTTCCGCACATTTATATTTCGCGATTTTGAGCCACATCATCATTTTAGTACAACTTCCAAGAATAAGTACACCAATTTTGACATCTTTATTACTATTTTCGAAAGAGTTGCATCAATTAAAAGCGAGCAAATTAAACAATCATCCCGATTTGCATAAATTGAACTTGTATTTATGAAGTATGACTTATGAAGTATGACTTGTATTTATGAAGTAGTTAAGTAAAGTTTCTTGCAGGGAATTTTTCTCCAACACTAATTCGCTCAATGAAAAATGACTGTTTGTTGTAACGCGATAAAATGACTTATAACAAAAGCTCTGTTTTCTTGCAAATTATTAACTTTAGAGGAACAGTGTTTATTACAAAAATGTGTATTTCAGTTGTTACTTTCACAATAGTGTTACTTTTTTGTCATTCATAAAATACTTTTTTGGTTATTGATAAAAGTATTTGTTGTCACTTATTTTACACGTTAGTTGCTTTTGTGCAATAAATATTTGTCGGAGCGAAAAAATGCCGAAACAACTATTGTTTCTCAGGAGCTTGTCTAATAAGAGGAAAAAAAAATTTCAAAAATTTCAAATTTCAAATGTTCAATGTAACGTTTATAAAAAAATAATTAATTGCGAATATCTCGAGAGCGGCACACTTGCCAGAGTTCTGCTACACAGTTTTGGATTCTGGAGATCATTTGACATAAGAATAAAAAAAAATCGAATGGACCTCGCCGATCCGACGGAAATGGGGTTGGCGTCTGGACTATCCACAGTAAGGAATGTTTAAATTGTAGAAACTCACAAAGGAATAAATCAATTCAATTCTACTTTAATACTCTTTTCAATTAATTAAAAAAATGATGCCTTATTTAAGACCATTTACAAAAATGTAATTCTAAGTTAATCATTACTGTAGACGTTGAATAAAATTGTATTATGTATAATTGTGTAATATATAATACTGAAATCTGAAAAATTGCTGAATGAAAAGGAAATTACAACCACATGGCCAGGTCTAGTCATGGACTTGACCTATACTCTGTAGGGAACCGCATAGAAGCAGACCCCTTTTTTTCTTTGAGTCACCCGTCAACCTTTTTTTTTGTACTACTATACGCTCACGAGACTTTAGCATAGCTCATTAAGATCCAAATTATGCAAACTCAATTTACAGGAAAATATACAATTTTATCGATTTTTTATTTGTCCGAGGATTATCAGTGTACTGAGCTCTTTCTTTTAAATTTTGATTCGTCTCGAAATCTCCATTCAAGCCGGAGATAATTTTTTCTTGCATTAACCATTCTGGTGACCACAATTTTTAATATTTTTCAATTTTCATAGTTGGGCTCCATTCACAAATAGACAAGTAATCCACATGAATTTTCTCCATTTTTTCCGGACATTTTTGCGACTTTAGGAACAGCTGAAAGTTGACCTTCAAAATCTAGGCATTGTCAACAGTTTTTTTCTACGATTATGTTGTTCTTCCAACAAAAACAAATTTTTCACCGAGATACGAGAAACATCGTTGCACAGGTAGCAAGATTTCGAATCAGCCTTGCTAATTGCGAACTCTGTGCGATTTTTTCCCACTGAGATAGAGCTACTTTTTCTCAAGTGTCAAGACTTTCTGTCCCGAAATTAGTTGTGTTCTGAAACTTCACGTTGTTGTTCTCGGGTTAAATGAAGGTAAGATTTCAACTGTTACATTTTGTGTGAGAAAGTTAGAAATTCAACTTTTTTTAAAATTCCTTTACTTTTATTAATAATAATTGAACTATTTTTGGTTAATTATTCCAAAATTTTTATCAGAAACTTAAGTATTTGGTTGAAGATTAAATAGTTACGTTTTTGGTTGAAAATTCTTCTTTATTTAATTTTTAGTTGAAAATCCAACTATCTTGTTAAAAATTCGTGTTTTTGGTTTTAAAATTCAACTAGTTTTGCGAAAGTTTGCGAAAGAACACATTTGACATATTTGGTAAATTGCACATTTTTTTATTGCAAATTTTTGTCTTTTACATTTCTTTCAAGCTTTCTTTATTAAACAGCATATTTTGACGGCCACTGATTCTGAGTTAAAATTTGAAAAAAAAAATTACTTAGTTAATTAAAAATAGGTGAAGGTGAGAAATTTTCGAAATAGGTGAAAAGCTGACCAATGCCCAAAATAGGTGAAATGAGTGACAAGATTCAAAATAGGTGACAAAAGGTGAATAGGTGACACTCTGTAATGACTGCAATAAAAGCGTGGGGCTTATATTTATAATCATTGGAAGGCCCATGTTTTTATTGTAATCAATATGAATCAAAAATAAAAATCTGAAATGTGCTGTGGACATATCATTTTATAATAAATTTTCGAAATTAAAAATTGATGTAATATTTTACTTTTATAACGTTCATCTTATATACTTGTGAAAATTCATTACAACACTTTAAATTATTAACAATTATTAATTTATTTTTTACTTTTTAATGAGTTATTTTAATTATTTATTTGTGAAATAAAAGCGTTTTAAACAAATTTTTAAGTTCCATTACCAGTAACTTACAATACAAACAAGGACTGAACCAAGGAAATACAGTAAACACAGCCAGTTTGTACGCAATACAGTTTGTTATACCAAGTTAACATCAAGCGGCAAACATTCATATAATAGATTTAAAAAAACTTTTTTTATCAATCTTAGAGAAACACAAATAAATATAAGTCGCTGCGGAACGTTTGATTTCGTTATTATTGTGCTTGAGCAAGATGGTGGGGAAGGGGTGCACGCACAGGCCGTTCTCCGAGCGAGCTTCGGCTGAGCTCGGGTATGCTCGGCTCCACTAGAACGCTCGCTGCTCGGGAAGCAACAGTGGGACTTCGATGCTGTTCCGTAGTCGAAAATCGAACGAACCTCTCTTTCTATCTCCATGCATTAGAAAAAGAGGTCCGTTCGATTTCGACGCGGTATCGGAGTCCCACTGCAGTTCTCGTTTGGGAGGTTGTCTGACTCTGTTGGTGTAAACTGCAAGCGGTCTCTCACGGTCGTAAACAACGCAAGTTGATTGTCAATGAAGTGAACTAATAAATAAGTGTTGCCCACATTTTGCGTAAAATTCCAGAACATATTCCCTGATTTCCGTCACCACTTTTTTTTTACCTGACTTTTCCAGGTTTTCCATAGCCGTAGCAACCCTGGATAACGCTGCACTGAATTTTGCTTCTTCTATTCACTTTCAACTCCTGCACCCCAACCACACGAATTACTCATAAACTTTTTCCCTTATTCAGTGTTTTAGGGTGAAAATCGATTGACTTACTGATAGCTTGAAATCCTGTTTTAATAAAACTATTCATCATCAATTCGCTTGTTGACATTCGACCGGTAATTTTTAAGGTGATGTTCATAACCAACAACGAAACTAGAACGGGTTTAGCTTGAATGAAAAAACAAATTTTTCGCGAAATATTTTTGCAAGAAATTTGCTTCTATTATTTTTCTTCGTTTTGCAAGATGTTATATACGTTTTTAAAGTAATCATTTATGCATTTATTATATTTCAAAACAATGCACACATGCTGTCATATCTTAATTTCAAATTTCTATCCACAAGGGATGTTAGGCTTTGGTCGCCGCGAGCGCTGCCTGTCATATCCGGTAAATATCAAGGTCATGTCCGTACCCAATAACAATTAAATCTTTGTAATTCGATCCATAGTTTATATCAGTTATCTAACAATTAAGTCATAATCGTCGTTTGACCAGGGTTGTCACATTTTTTTTAGTAAAACATATGTTTAATTTGTTCCTTAGAGGGCTGTTTAGCCCTAGGGACTTAAACAAATTCTAATTCTAAATTCCTGAGAGATGATCGCGATATCAGCACAAGGAGGCTTATTAACATCCAGGATCCTCCTAAGCCCCGACCTCTAGGCCATTAATTATTCAGTTTATGGTGCGGCGAGAGCTTTGGCTGAATTAAATCGAAGGCTAAAACTGAGAGCGGATCAAAGGAACAAAAGACGCTTGCATCAACTAAACAAGAAGTTCGCCCAAGAACTGAGGATCTACTTTTTCAGCGATTTCCCTGTTTCTGTCAAGAATCCACCCAAGCTTGACAAGGCAGAGACTTTTTGGAGCTAGGTATACAAAACCCTGAAAACAATGGACTTAAAGGAAAACACTGAAAATATTATCCGCTTCAGGAAGCATTGCGACAACATCATAACAGCGGAGGAGGAATGTTTATCAATCACTGCCAAAGAGGTGAAAAAAACACTTAGGGGCACGAAGAACTTTTTTGTTGCACGACCAGATAGTATCAAGAGCTTCCGGTGGAAGAACTTCACTTCTACGCACCAACATTTGGCTCACATTTTCGGATAGGAATCGGATAAGAACAAGATAGAAGTGAGTTCCTATCTGGTCTTAGCCGGACGGTACCCGATTTTTGTCCCCGACTTGTATCCGACTCCTAACCGGGTTCTATCCGGTATCTTGTAATGTTTGTATCCGATTGCTATCCGACTTATATCTGGATCTGCAAGATACTTCTATCTGATTCCTATCCGGCTCCTACCCGAATTCTATCTGGTTTCATATAATGTTTCCATCCGATTCCTATCCAATTTGTATCTAGTACAGAAAATAATTGTATCCGGTTTCTATCCGGTCCTAACCAGCTTGTGTATGATTTTGGTCCCCGAATTCTATCCGACTCCTAACTGGGTTCTATCTGGTAACATGTAATATTTTTATCTGATTCCTATCCGATTTGTATCTGGATCTGCAAGATACTTATACCTGATTCCTATCCGGCACTTCAATCACCAGCGTCAAGTCCCTTATAGAAATCGGATATAAAACGGATAAAAATGAACTTCGATATTTGCAAATATTTGATTTGTGGTTCCATTTGTGGGATAGAAGCCGGATAGGACCGGGTAGATTGTACACTTCAATAGTCAGCGTCAAGTCCCTTATTGGAATCGGATAGAAAGCGTAAAGAAATGAACTTTGGAACTTTCAAATATTTAATTTCTGGTTCCATTTCTCGGATAGAAATCGAATAGGACTGGGTAGATTGTACACTTCCGTCTCGAAGACAATAACCAGTCAAGACCCTTATAGGAATCGGGTTGAAAACGGATAAAAATGAAATTGGATATTTGCAAATATTTAATTTGTGGTTCTATTTCTCATATAGAAACCGGATAGGACCAGGTAGATTGTACATTTCCGTCTCGAAGGCAATCACCATAGAGTCAAGACCCTTATAGGAATCGGATAGAAAACGGATAAAAATGAACTTGGGTATACAAATATTTAATTTGTGGTTCCATTTGTTGGATAGAAACCGGGTAGGACTGGGTAGGTTGTACACTTCAATCACCAGCGTCAAGCCCCTTATAGGAATCGGATAGAAAACGTAAAGAAATGAACTTGGGAATTTTCAAATATTTGGTTCTATTTCTCGGATAGAAACCGGATAGAACCAGAAACAATATTTCCACTATTGTATATTTTTTGATCCTCTGTCTCGGATAGGAACCGGATAAAACCGGATAGATTCCGAAAATATGTATCTGAGACCGGATAGAAGCCAGATAGAACCGGATAAAAAGAAAATTTTTCCTGCCGGGTTTGTATCCGGTCTCTAATCGATTTCTATATGTTTTCTTTCCGACATTTTTAGCAGAGCGACTTATCTAACCCAGAGAATTACAGGCGAATAACTTGTGTGAACACGTTGTATAAGATCTTTTCAGTAGAACGAAAATTCCTATTGCTCCATTTTATTTAAAAGAGAAAATAAAATAAAAGACTCTAAATTGATTTCGCCAGGACTTTTAATTTATTTTTGATCGGCCCCAGGCGAGTACCTGAAAATCCTGCTTAAGATAACAGATCTGAAGGCCTTCAAAATAAAAAGAATCATTGGTTTAGCGTTATACAAAAAATAAATAAGGTATACAATTTATTATGGCAAATACATGTGTCACACTTGACAAGTCGAAATTATTAAAACCCCTTTTTAAAAAGAATGTTATAATATTATATAACGATAAAAAGAAAATTCACTGAATTTATATAGTACCGAGTTGAGATGAGTGAGCTAATTCCGCCCTGGAGAGAACGAAACCTTTAAAACTTATCTCCGCGTCTACCGACCTCATTAGAGATCAAATTTTACATTTTCAAGTTTATTTGGATAAAGATTAAAAATATACAGAGCAAAGCAGCAAACCTTTAGAATATCCTGCCGCTCACTATCTGGAAAACAGAGGTCGGTATTCCAAATGAACACTTCAAAGTTCTAAACAAAATTATCACTCTATGGCGGCAACAAGAGTAAATGAATTACTGCGAATTCCGACAACAAACACGAGGCTCGAATGATGAAAGACAAGGAGTTCGATTCTCTTGACGGTACGTAGGCCGTACAATTTCTCCCCTCCTGCGCAGGTAATCGAGATGTGTCTTCTGCGCAGGCGCAGTGTCATAGCGGATAAAGAGAGATTTCTGGACCCTTATCCCCAAGAGATGGCGATAGAGGTACTATGACGAATCCTTGACGGTGAGGTTTTAATCGCCCCAGGTACCGGATTTGGAATGCGGGAGTCGCATCAACATTCCATCCCCGGTGTACAATCCTCGGTTGCGTATGTGCCTGTGCCACTTCAACCCGCCTTGCTTCTTCGTAGTCCGTACCGCGGATCCTTGGTGGTGGTTGATGCTTTAAGCGAAATCATTCCATCCTCCATTTCTCCCTCGTCCTCAAATCTCGGGAATAAAACAAAATAGAGAAAATCAAATTGGCTGACCCTTGATCGACCCTAATACTCACGCGGATATTTCCTCGAAGAGAGGGGCAGCTGTTTATAAACGAGTAAAAACACAGACAATACAAAGTAACGTTGCATATGAGACGGATAGATGCTCCCTGTACCAAGGGTTTCTGCTGAATATAGTTACAATAATTAATAAACAGTCACAGACAATTGTCCAGGGTTGGTCCCGAAGGAATTAACCCGCAAGCAGAGGTGTAACAATCGTGTCGAAAGCTGAATGGCACCTGGGTGGGGTGTCTCAAACGGTGACTCTGGGATACCCGGCGACCTCTTAGAGTACGCAGCCTTATCCTTTCATGCGGGGCTCTACAAGCCTAGACGAACCCCTTTCCCTAGCGGCTCGTGGGAACAACAATGATGATACCAAACATATTTGCAGTAAGTGCTGTTCAAAAAAATCGAACGCACAGGGATCGGACATCAATTCCGACTACTACTCTAGAGTTAGGAAGAGCCAATCAAGACGTAGTCAATGCGATGAACCGGCGGAATCTCAATACTTTTAGATGGACGAATCAACTCAATGACGACCTGTTAGAGTGCTAATAGCCTGAAAAGCATCCCTGCTTGCCAACAAAATGCTAAGACACTTGCTGGGAAAATGCAGAAGGCGGGCATCCTAGTGTCACTTCGTGTCCTCAGAGTGCACGAGACTTTTGCCGGATCATTGTATTGAGTCTATCGCAGACTTTAACCACCTATCTCACGGTCGTGAGACGTGGTTACAGCTGAAATTTTAGCGCGATTTCATCGGGAGCGGGTGCAATTTTTCCGAATGGCACCCGCTTTCGGTAAAATCCCATGACAGGTCATGGTGTATAAACAGTAGCGGACATTGCTGTAAGAAAGAGACGAATCTACATTTACAATTATGGCGGACAACTTTTTACAGGGGTTATCGACTGATCGAACTAGAGCAGAATTTGGAGAATATTTAAAATACTATTGTATGAAGAGCACCAACGCTTGGGCTTATTGTTACAGGTTACATTGTGAACTAAATGCGAATATGCGCATTGAAGTCATGCTAAAATATGCTCTGAAGTAAAAGACATTAGGTCAAGACAATAAACTGGTGATGACCGTCTGCGACTCCCTTCATTCTTTGTTTACTCGCTAAACACGAGACTCTTCAAAATCTAGGGTCCCAATGTTTCCTAGAGACAACAAATGTCTGGTGCGCAAAGGGGGTCAAATTTTATTAAGTTGTCGCTTGTTAGTGGCACTTGCCTAAATCCCCCCAGCTGGCAACACTCTTCAAAATCTCCAGAGCGAATCCAACACTTTCGGTAGTGGTGAAACACGTCCGGTGATTCCAAACTTATAACCCCCTCGAAAGAGGAGATAAACAAACCGCAATAATATATTCAATAAAAATTATTTAAAAATACACTTTCAAGGAAAGGATAATTTTTTTATTTGACATTACTATTTGTATTTATATGTATCTTTGCATCCGTGTGCTAATTAATCCTTGTTACTTTTTAAAATAAATGAACCGTTACAATTCTGCTTTCGGTTGGAAGTTTCTTGTATGTTAGAAGTTTTTCTCAAATTTTCTTCTCAGTTTCTCAAATTTTTCGGGGCTGTATTTTTCAGCTTTATTAAGAGAATTGTAGACTTTTTTGTTCATAATCGTCATTAAACCAGGCAGACGACTTAGATAGTAGAAAAATAACCTGGAAGGAGAGTGAAATAATTGTTTATTCACATTTTTATTTATTATTATCGTCGTGGGTCGTGGGTGTGGTGAGCCCATTTACTACAAATCCACCTTAAAAAGCACTACCCGAATCGGGTAGTGTCACGCTTACCCCTAGAGGCTCGCCGAAAGGGAAAATAGCTTAATGATATACATTATTACTTGTAATAGTAGATTACGAGTATAGGGGAGAAAACTGGGAAATGCAAACGAGCGCTAGCGGACCGAATGAACGGAACGGATACGCTACAGCGTATCCTTATAGTATCCACATCGTATCCTCTCCGTATCATGCAAGAAAAACTCATTAAAAAAGGAAGATGAACATTTAACTTGTTGAAATTCGGATTCTACGTGAAATTTTGCGTTAGAAGGTCACGGAGTAATTGCAATAGTTTTTCTTGCAACGATAAAAACTTTTAAAAAATAGAATAGCTATCGACAACGTGGGCTGAAGGTGACTTCAAGCGTCCATAATCAAGCATCCATAATCGTTTAAGCAGTACTGCTTAAACGATTATGGATGAGTTTGAAGTCGCCTGTAGCCCACGTTGTCGATAAGTATTATATATTTTTAAAGTTTTTATCGTTGCAAGAAAAGCTATTACAATTACTCCGTAACCTTCTAACGCTAAATTTCACGTAGAATCCGAATTTCAACAATTTAAATGTTCATCTTCCTTTTTTAATGAGTTTTTCTTGCATGATACGGAGATGATACGATGTGGATACCATAAGGATACGCTGTAGCGCATCCGTTCCGTTCATTCGGTCCGCTAGGGAGCATGCAGCCAAATCACGCGAGTTTGCATTTCCACATTTCAACCGTGGCGCGTATACTATTTTTCTTGATGAGAATGTGGAAATGTGAAGGCTTAAGCAACGAGTGACGACAAAGACTCGACTGGACCCGACAAACAACAATGAACACGTAACCTCAGTTTTCATCTATCAAACTCGACCGAAGAAGGATGGCAGTACTGTTTCACGTTTGCTAAACTCTTTAGTGTATAGTTTCAGCCAATCACCGATACGAAAATAAACTCACGCCGCAGTCATTGATCCAATCATGGCGACGAAAATAACTTTAAATACGGGTAAGTTTATTTTCGTCTCGGTGATTGGATGATGCAAAAGATTACATCACAGTGTGCTGCGAAGTGTTATTTTTCTATGTTTGACGAGGTAGGAAAGCCTCCGTTTTCCACGTTCGTGTCAAGAAAACTATTTTTATTTAGTATTATGTGCATACTTGACAAGGTAATGTATGATCCAGATCCTATAAGACAAGAGTGAATATAATCGTGGTGTAGGTATATTAAGTAATTCTGTTACATAGAGCAAAGAAGATTCGTAAGTCAAAGAAGGATAATTAAATTCAAGTCCTCTTGTAATGCATCGCATCATGTGCTCATATTCTGGAGTGATTTCTCTCAAGTTAGGCTTCACCCAGTGGTCGATTAAATCTTTGCAACGTTGTCTGATATCATCCAGAGATCCACGACAGAGATTGAAGCTGTTGAAAATAAGAAGAATTTGAATATTTTTAGGCTGGCCACCCAACCGGGAGTACCACGAGAAAGCCGGAACGCATTTGAGTCGGGAGAAAACTGGGATAAAGCCGGGACTGAAATACTATACCGGAAAATTTTCCGCATTTCTTAATTCCCGCGTTTTGTAGCTTGTAAATAGTTTCTGAATAAACTTTTTCCGATAATTTCAGGTTTCTTTCAACAATATACGTGGACATACACATGAAATGGGCCCTTCAGGTGGGTTCTAGTTAAGTAGATATTCGCGTTTTTCTAACTCCGGGTAAAAATGATTATGTTTTCGCTTTTGTCGCATCTTTTTCCCTCACGAGTTTTTCTGTCACGTTAATGCAACAGTTTATTAGTATACATCAGAGCTGGGCATTAATTGGCGAAAAATGTAATTCAAGTATTTTGAGAAGAAATTACATATATTTCAATTTGTATTTGAATTACATTTAAAGGTTTTGTGAATTATCCAATGTAATTGAATTAAATTACAAATTACTTTCATGTAATTTGTATTTTCTACCAAATACACAAGGTCCAGTTATTAAGGAATTTCAATTACTTCAGAATTAGTTGGAGCATTAACTTACCAGAAGTGCTTTACAAGAGAGGTGTGGAGTGGAGTGGAGCGGAGTAGAGCGGAGTTGACCGGAGTGGAGTGGAGTAGAGCGGAGTGGAGTGGAGTAGGGTGGAGTAGAGTAGAGTAGAGTGGAGTGGAGTTGAGTGGATTGGAGTGGAGTGGAGTGCGCAGCCGCATGCATTGAACAACTTTATTGCTCGACATTACTGTATACTCTTATGTGTCTTAATAGTCTACTTTGCATCCGTACGTATCGCAGAATTGCACTACGCAAACGCAATCCCCATTCCTGTAAAAACTGTATTACATAGCCTTCAGTATAGTAAAAATATACTGCGCAGCCTCACGAACCACAGAAGTGCACTGTGCAGCCTCACGAACCACAGAAGTGCACTGTGCAGCCCACTCCACTCCACTCCACTCCACTCCACTCCACTCCACTCCACTCC
>CAKNWT010292565.1:0-14044 GCA_932066315.1 Andricus coriarius | reverse complement strand
CTCCACTCCACTCCACTCCACTCCACTCCACTCCACTCCACTCCACTGCGTACCTCTTTGCTAAAGCACTTCTGGTAAGTTAATGCTCAAACTAATTCTGAAGTAATTGAAATTACTTTCACTGAGTAACTGAAATAAATTAATAAGTGGACCTTGTGTATTTGGTAGAAAATACAAATTGCATACAAGTCATTTGTAATTCAATTCAATTAAATTGGAACAAACGTAATTTCCCTCCAATATAGTTCAATTACACAGGAGTGAAATACATGTTATTTGTCGCGTGTATTTGAAATACTTTGTGCCCAGCTCTGGTATATGTCAGATTGACATATTATCAAATTGTATTTTCACTTACTTAAAGCAACATAAAGTTGTTCCCATTGCATAGAAATGCTTTGTCGTGGTTTTCAAGTTATTCATTTTGCACTTTAAAAATTATTTATTGTTAACGATTATTTTCAAGCTCGTATTTAAAGATTTCTTCAATTTTTTTATTTATTTAATGCGCCCCCTACGGTTTTGCATGATCTAATACAATACAATTACTCCTATTAACATTCCAATTTTCTAACAAAATTTCTCATACATTCTTACTCTAATCTATCTAATAATTAATGCGTAATTTAATATGAAATATGCAATAAAACAGAAGTCATGTAATTGACTTATCCTAGGCGGTGACTTCGCATTAACCATCAACCAAAAAAATAATTTTCTTTTATAATTCTCCTTATCCAAAAACTCATGTTCTCTGAGTTCGCATTTAGCAAAGCTGATTCGAAATACTTCTACCTGTTTAATGACGTTTCTCGTAGATCAGTGAAACATTTTTTATTGTTGTAAGAGCAACAAATCTAGAGAAAATCACTGTTTTCAATGCCTAGATTTAAAAGGTGAACTTTCAGCTGTTCCTAATGTCGCAAAAATGTCCGAAAAAAAATGGAAAAAATTCAAGTGGATTACTTCTCTATTTGTGAATGGAGCCCAATTTTGACAATTAAAAAATACTACAAATTATGGTCACCAGAATAGTTACTGCAAGAAAAAATTATCTCCGGCTTGAATGGAGATATCGAGACGAATCAAGGTTCGGAAGAAAGAGCTCAGTGCACTGATGAAGCGCGGACCAATAAAAAGTGCGTAAAATAGTATATTTTCCTATAAATTGAGTTCGCATAATTTGGACTTTAATGAGCTGTGCTAATGTCTGGTCGGGGAATAGTAGTACAAAAAAAAGGGTGACGTTTGTCCATTACCAAGTGAGCCCTAACGGCGAAGACCTGAAAAAAGGGTCTGCTTTTGTACGGTTTCCTGCAGAGTATAGATTAGAGTCCTGGGCTACGACCTGGTCATATGGTTCTAATCTCATTTTCAATTAGCAACTTTTCAGATCTCAGTATATTATACATGCTAAAATTTTATTCTACGTCTACAGTAATGATTAACTTACAGCTACAATTTTGTAAATGGTGTTAAATAAGGCGTGATTTTTTTCAATTAATTGAAAAGTGTATTGAAAAGAGTAACATTTTATTCTTAAATTTTTCAACTATTGCTTTATTCTAAAGAACAATTTTGAAAGAAGGAACAAAATAGTATGTATTTTTTAGAAACATTACATTTGGTACATTTCAATGTACTAAGTGCATTGTACAATATGCAAGTAGCGAAGGTTTACAATATTAGTGCAATTAGGGTGGTCTAAAAATTCGACTTTTGGTGACCATACTAAAATCTTACTCTACAACTACAGTAATGATTAACTTATAATTCCATATTTGTAAATGGTGTTGAATAAGGCGCAATTTTGTTAAATTAGTTGAAAAGAGTATTAAAGTAGAATAGAATTTAATTATTCCTTTGCGAATTTCTACAATTTCAACATTTCTTGTTCTGGATTTATACATGCAATTTTAGACCTTAAATTTCAAAAGTAAATTATAAAACATTTGTGAACTTGAAAGTACTATTATTTTATTATATCGAGAATCTATCAAGATTATTTCTTTGATTCTTCTTAACTCTTATAAAATCCAATTAAAAGTAACTGTTTGTAATAAATATTATTAAAAAATAACACTTACTAATAATAATGTAAACTATTATACACCCATACGGATAGTTTGATATACGAAGTTACATGTGAGGATATTTATGCTGATAAGAAAGAGCATATGAAAAACAATATATGTTAATTCGATACGTCAGAGTATCATCGAAACAATGTTTTCGGAATGCCGCAAGCTAATAAGAAAGTTTAGGGTTTAATGAAAGACGAATATTCTGGTAAACTTATTACGGACTTTGTTAAAAAGGCCAACGGGGTGAAAGCTGACGTCGTCAAAAAATCAATAAACTTCAATGACTGCACGGAATGCCTACGAAACTCGATTGTACAATCTAGAACACAATATGTAATTAGATCGAGACTTCATAACGTTGAAACCCTTAAGCAAATAAAAATTGGTCTGAGTCCTTATGACGACAAGCGATTATTACCGCTTAACGCATTACTTCAGAGACATGGGGATAAGGCCAGTAAGCCGTGCTTCAGCTTCCTCCTAGTTCTACTTGTTTGGTATTTCTCCCTCTTCCTTCCCAGCCAAGATGCACGCATCGTCCTCAGTAGTGCGGTATTTCCGCACACCGGGCGCGCCGGCTTTTAGCATCTCGGTTGGGTGTGGCTAGTTACTCAACTCGTTCCTATGGATTCTACACCGAGGCTGTCTTTTTCAACGACAAGCACCTCATCGTCCCCGACAGGCGATTTGTCCGGGGCTTCTATTCTTTTGCGACGCAGAGGTAGCACTGCGGCGTGCTTTTGTATTCCGTAGCTCTATGGCCCTATTTGCCGCACCTCCAGTACACGACAGGACACCCATTCCACCTTCAGGTGTCCTGTGCATAACAGTCTTAACGCCAGTTCTTATTTCATCTCAACAAAGGCCTTGAGATTCCCTCTGAAGGCCTTCTTCGTTAGAGTAACCTTGATTTCGCCGCTCGTCGATTGACCGAACCCAGCTAACCTGTTACTATCGTGGAAAGTTCCTAAGTGATCACATGTTATGAGAGGAATTGTTACTTGTATGTCAGTTTCCTAGCTGGTAACGGGCATCCGTTACCTGCCAGAATAGTAACATGGTGGTAACAGCTGGCAGTCATCTTAAACTTCGTGCGCATGTGCCAGGAATAAGCATTCATTGGCTCCGTGATTCCCCGCACAATTTAAACGTGGAAAATTAAATAGCTTTGACGTTACATGTGGAATAAATAAAAAAAACATGTTTCATGTTTGCTTACGTTGTTTAAACTATAATTACTGGTAAAATAATCTACATTAGACAGAAAAATGATTAAATTTAAAAATCGGTACAGAATATCTATAAGCGTAAATATTTTTATAATTTACAATTAATATTTATTAGTTACAAATTTGAAGGTTAAAATTTCAATAGTTATAATGTCAGGACTTCTAGCAACAATTTGCAATTACATGTGTAAGACAAAAACTTGCTGCAAAAGAAAAAAAGGTAATTGAAATGAGAAACATGTATTTCCATCAAATACACGCCTATTAGAGCAATTTAGAATAACTAGAAAACGTTTCAGAGCGGGGCGAAAATCGATTGATTTCCAAAAATCCACCTTCAGTGGTTAAACAAGGTTTATTTGATTTTACGCATGTATGGCAAACTGGAGAAATTTCCCCGGAGTACGCCGGTTATAAACATGTATTTTCATCAAATACACGCCTTTTAGAGCAATTTAGAATAGCTAGAAAACGTTCCGGAGTGGGGCGGAAATCGATCGATTTTTAACATTGTCCATTGAAGTGCCATTTGTAGAAGATCATGGTTTTGTACAATTTATCTACCACATCTTGCGCTTCCTGCAGACCACTCCTGATCGGGATGAACATGTTTTTCTTGGCATCGCAGAAATTCCGCATCTTCTTCAGAACGCCGCGAAGCTACTTAATGAGCTCGACATTCTCCTTCATGTTCTCCTCTAGGATGGTAATGTCTTTTCTCACTTCCGTCTTTTGACTTACGTCAAGCTCTTCCGTCACGTATAAATCTCCTTCCATCTCCTCACATATACTTTACTTTTTATATTGCCTTGACTTGGAAGTTTTTCCTACGGTACTATGCTTGGACCATTGCCCGCGACTGCTTACTGAGTTGTGTAACCGTATTCAGCAGAAAACCTTGGTACAGGGCCTCCCTATCCGCAACCTGGAGAAGCGCCCACACTGAACAAATTTTGGGTGAGCTGCTCGCCCACATGATAGAGCTGTAACACCAAATACGTCGCGCGCCGCTCGCTCGCAGCTTGGTGCTGATCCTCTCTCTTGTTGGGCAGTCTGTGTGCCCACATTGGAACAGCTGTAGTCTCAACAGCGTTGGTACAGTCAAGCTCCCTTTAGGCGGGAGAACGGCATCCCCAAGCCGAGTTTCGCGCGGAGTTTGTTTGACGCTACAAACGGTTCGTCGGAATATTAGTGTTTATTTTAGTTTTACATTGTTACATTTCATTTTTGACTTAGAATAAAACTTTCAGGTTGAAAAAATAAGAAAGTCATTCCCACCAAATTTGTGCAAAAAGATGGTTTTCATCCAGAAGAAGATAGGACTATAAAACCATTATTTGTGTGATTTGTTGATAAAAATCATGAGTTTTTATGTTGAAATATTTTTTTCACTTCAAATAATATTGTCAAGTATTTTAACATTATTTTTTATGTCGACAAAATATTCATCTCGTAAAAATTTGATAGATTTCTATTAGTTTAAAACATTTTTGTATGGCAAAAAAACGTCTTTTAGAGAATTTGATTTCATTATATTTGTGTCTATGCATTTTCCATTAGTGATTTCTGGTGTACTTAATTGATTACACAATTACAAAACTCAATTGCGACCTGACATTTAATTTTTCCGTATAAATCTATTTCTGGGCTCGTGGGGCAATTTCTATCTCTTTTGTGGGACTGCAGCGTTCCCAATACTTGGGAAAAGATCAGCTCGCACGTTTGGCTCACTCAAATGTGGTGCGGTCGCTGCACCAACCGCCGTGGTGGCGCTGCGTTCTTACTAAGAAGACAGCTGCTTGCCCAAAATTTTTTCAGTGCAGTAGCCTGGTCAAAGATGCCAGAATAGTACTGATACTCTCGCATGGGGTCATTACAAGATCATGGATATTGATGATAATGATGATGACGACGATGATGTCCTCAGTGATAGTGATATGAACTTTTGGATCTTCTTGTGAAAGATTAGTTGTAAATAGTGCTTTAGAGGTTTTCTTATTGTATAATTATTTGTAAATAGTAGTCATCAGTATTAAAATGAATAAAATACAATAAAAAGGGTGTCCCAATATAGAAAATACAATGTTATATTTTTGAATTCTAACAAAAAATGACGTCGAAAATAATTATAAAAAAATTTGCTAAATTTAATAATTACCCAGTAATCAAAAATTAAAGATTAACCAATTAGAAGCACGCATTAGACGGTCGACAGTCCATGTGCCATCGACAAGAGTGTGTGCATAAACAAATTCAGTTCGTATAATTTCTTCTCCGTTCGCTTTTCCAGTAGGTTGTGACTTTCTGGTGTAACTTCACACGTCAACGAGATACATAAATTAAAAAATTAGTTTTTCACTATCAACCAAATTAGACAATATTTTCATGAATTCTGTAAAATTCCCTTGAATTCTGTCGAAGTTTCGAGAACTCAGTAGAATTCTCCTGAATTGTGAAGAATTTTTCTGAATTCAGCAGAATTTTCTTCAAATCAACAAACTGCGCTCTAATTCTGCGAGATTATTTTGATTTCAGCAGAATTCTTTTGAATTCAGTGGAATTCTTTTTAATGTTGTATCATACTCACGAACTCAGTAGAAGTCTCATGAATTCAGTAGAATTCCGCTGAATTATGTAAAATTCTCTCGAATTCAGTATCATTATTTTAAGTTCGACGGAACTGTCTTCAATTCAGCAGAATTTTCTAACGTTCGGCAGAATTCTCTTAAGATCAACAGCATTCTCTTAAATAATGTAGAATTTTCCTAAATTGTGTATAATTATTTTAAATTTAGCTGAATTCTCTTGAAATATGTAAAATTCTCTTAAACTTTGCTTAATTCTCTTAAATTAAGTAGAATTCTCCTAGGTTTGGCAGAATTCTCTTGAATTTAGTCGAAGCATCGTGTTTCCTTTTGAATTCAGCAGGATATTCTTGAAATCTGCTAAATTCTTTCGAATTCAAGAGAATTCTCCAGATTCAGGCAGAATTCCCTTGAATTAATCATAATTCTCTGGACTTCTGTAAAAATATTAGTAGAATTTTCTTGAATTATGTAGAATTCTCTTAAATTGTGTATAATTATTTTAAATTCAGCAGAATTCTCTTGAATTCAGTAGAATTCTTTTAAAACATATCAAATTCTCTTAAACTTTGTTTAATTCTCTTAAATTCCGGAGAATTCTTCTAGGTTTGGCAGAATTCTCGTGAATTTAGTCAAGTTATCATGTTTTTTTTCGAATTCAGCAGAATATTCTTGAAATCAGGAAAATTCTTTCGAATTCAAGAGACTTCTCTAGAGTTAGGCAGAATTCTTTTGAATTAATCATAATTCTCTGGAATTTTGTATAAATATCTCGTAAATACAGTAAAATTCTCTTTATATATGCATTGTCTTAAAATCTGTATAATTATCTTGAAGTCCGTAGAATTCTCTTCAATTCAGCAGAATTCTCTTACGTTAAATTCTGTGAAAGACTCTTGAATTCTGTAGAATTAGCTAGAATTCAGTAGAATTCTCTTGAACTCTTTTGAACTTATTACAAATTATTTAACACTTCTGAATTCGTTAGAATAAGCTTTGATTTATTTTGAATTCATTAGTCTTTACCATTTTTATTGGAAATTTGTCACTCCAAACATACCCCCCATGAAGAAATTGTGACAAAGAACATAAAAATAGGATAAAGCTTTAACTAGAGCGTCGTCACATTTAGTTGACTAGGATCTTTTTCTCAAATTAAAAATAATCACCCCAAACACCTTCAGAAGCTTTAGTAGATGTCTGGGGTGATTATTTTTAATTTGAAATTTTTTGGCTCTTATAGTTGCAGGCAGCTAAGATGAGGTTTGATGGATGTACTAGGGGTAATTTTTTGGGGTTGCTTAAAGTTACAGTGAGGAAGAAGATATAAACCAAAGTCTTGGTAAGGTACCTGGAATTACTATTTTTCGTTTCCAATTTTTTGCCCGTTTTAGTTTAAGGCAGCTCAGAAGGGGTTTGATAAATGTACTAAGGTTGGTTTCATGGGGTTGTTAAATATTATTGCAGGCATAGGGATATAAAATAGAATCTTGAGTCCGTTTCTACGGTGACGATTTTTACTTTGAAATTTTTTGGCTGCTTCAGTTTAAAGCAGCTGAGATGGGACTCGTTAAATTTACTCAGAGTGTTTTTTCAAGGCTTGTTAATATTATGATGGGGATCATAATATCTAATTATGTGTTGGAAAAGAGTATAGGGTGATTATTTAAAATTTTTAATTTTTTAGCAGTTCAAGTTGAAGGAAGCTCAGACAGGGTTCGATGAAAGTACTAGGGGTGGCTTTTTGATGCTGTATAGTATTATTGTAGGAATTACGATATCTGCTAGAGCTTTGGAAAGGTGTATGGAGTAACAATTTTGTATTTGAATTTTTGTTTGCTGCTTTAGTTAAATGCAACTGAGACGGTGTTCGTTAAATGTACTAGGGGTGGTTTTTTGAGGCATTATAATATTATTATAAGTATAGCGATATGAAATAGAGTCTTGGAATAGTGTCTAAGGTGACTATTTTTAATTTGAAAATTTTTTTCTTGCTTTATTTGAAGGTAACTGAGACGAAATTTGTTAAATATACAGGGGCTGGTTTTGTTAGGGTTGTTAAATATTATTTCAGGGATCGGAATATCTAATAAAGTCTTGGGAAAGTGTGTGGAGTGATTATTTAAAATTAAAATTTTTTTTGGCTGCTTCAGTCGAAGTTTGTTAATCATTAAAAATTAATTTAAGTAAAATAAATTCTATTGGCAATCGCATCGTAAAAAAATTTTCATCAGGGGTGTGTTCGCCTCATATGTGCACATATGTATGGAAAATTACTAGGTAATTCTTTTTTAGCATGATTTTTATCTAGGCAGAGCACCGTGGTCGAATGAATTTGATGAAGTCTTCAATTACGTTCGCTAAGGAAAGAAACCTGATTATAAGGCAATAAAATCATCTCTGCATGTACGCCATCAGAGGGATTTTCGCGAGTGTATGTTTGCACTTTTAAATGCACCCGGAACAAGTAACTTGGTACTTTTTGTTAAACGCGTGAACTGAAATCATCAAGCATTTAATTGTGACTGGCGTGTCATATCTTTTTAATGGAATTTTATCCACATTTCTTGTAACGTTTACAACAATAAAAATTGGAAAGACTAAAGAATTCAAAATTAATTAAAGCTTATTTTAATGAATTCAGACGTGTTAAAGAATTTGTAATAAGTTCTACCGAACTCAAGAGAGAGATTCTATTAAATTCAAGAGAATTCTTCTGAATTTAAAAGAATTATACAGAATTTAGGAAAATTCTATATAATTTAAGAGAATGCTACTGAATTTATGAGATTTTTTTACGGAATTCCAGAGAATTATGATTAATTCAAGGAAATTCTACTGAACTGATGAGAATTCCACTGGATTCAAAATAATTCTGCTGAAATCCAAAGAATCCCACATAATTAGAGAGAATTTAGCGATTTCAAGAAAATTCTGCTGAATTCAGAAAAATTCTTCACAATTCAGGAGAAATCTACTGAGTTCTCGAAAATCCTGCAGAATTCAAGGGAATTTTACAGAATTCATGAGAATGTTGTCTAATTTGGTTGATTGTGGAAAATATATTGATTAATTTTTGTATCTCGTTCATGTGTGAAGTTATACCAGAGAGTCACAACTTGATGGAAAAGCAAACAGAGGAGAAATTATACGAACTGAACTTATTTATGCACACACTCTTATCGATGGCACATGGACTGTCGACCGTCTAACGCGTGCTTCTGATTGGTTAATCTTTAATTGTTAATTACTCGGTTATTATTAACTTTAACAAAAAAATTTATAATTATTTTCGACGCCATTTTTTTGTTAGAATTCAAAAATACAAAAATGTTTTTTGAATATTGAATTTTTGAATTATTGATCAAAACCTTACATCTAGTCACTAGGTACAAGCGTAGACTCAACATAAATTTCAGACATAAGTTTACTGATAGTTAAACACTCATTTCTTCATCGCTGGTTTGACATTGATTCATCGTTGTGTCAACTTTAGTTCATCGTTTGTTTAACATGGATTCATCGTTGGTTCAACGTTAATTCAACATCGGTTCACCGTTGGTTTGACATTGATTCATCGTTGGTTCAAAATTAATTCGACATTGGTACATTTAACATCGATTCAACGTTGATTCAACATTGCTTCAACGTTAATTCAACATGGCACAAAGTTGATTTATAAAATGGAGCAGAGTTAGTTCACCATTGCACAAAGTTGGTTCAACATTGCATAAAGTTCATTACATATCTGATTTATCTATCCGTCTGTTGTGTGAAATGTCAAAACCTAACCACTTTACAAATATTTTGTTGCCACGTTTGTTGATTGCTTTTTCCATATGGTATACGTGTGGATGTTTAACTTTAAGAATTTTTGTTCATCAAATCCGCCAGCGAAGGGTTGTTCTTTGATAGTCTTTAAGCCTGTACATTGTCCAGTTGGGAGTGTATCCTTTCACAAAAACATGCTTGTGCTTGCTAATTCGAATTTCGTCACCAACTTTGAACTTTTGCCTTCTCCTGGGTATATTTCATAGTTTTTTAAAGCGTTGCATCCGCTCCTCTGCATCCTCGGTAGTGACGTCTTTTGGGTCTTTTGGCTACATATCGATTGATCGATGTTTGGTATTGTTGTACTTGGAGATGAGAGTAGGTAAAATGTGTATCCACTTATAGTTGCGTTTCAATCTAAATTGTGGCCACATCTGATTCATGAGCGTGCGATTAAATCTTTCACAGCTAATGGTTATGCAGATTCTACCTTGCCGACGGGTGGTAACGTAGATTTCTACCTCACCGACTGATGAGAAAAGGTATGTATAATAATTGTCATTGACCTTCATTTGTCAAGTCTTCCTGCTGTTTAGCATTTTGTGTTCAGTGTTTTCCTTTCGAAGTGTATACACTATCGGTACCGGTAAAAAGTTTTTTTTACCGCTTTTTAGGGTTGCGTAGCCCCGGACAGAAACTCTTATAGTTTCGATCAGATGACCGTCCGTCATCCGTATTTTTCTCCAGCCAAAACCAAAAGGTATGGCACCGCAAGACTATATATACCTTCATTCAGCTACCAGCTTCCACGTGACTGAGACAATGTTTATGGTTCATCAGAATGTGTCAGATGATAAAAATCGAAGCCGATAATATTTTTTGAACTTATTTTCACTGCAAAAGACCTCACGTTAAAATTGTACTTCAGTAGATGTTACCCTGAATTTGGTACGATTTGACCCTATTTCCGATCAAACTGGAACTCGGTCGCAATTGATACTGTACATATGTACTAAAGTCGGATTCAAAAGTCCTAACACCTGGCTTTGAAGCTTTATTACTCTGCTAGAAAAAATCGCAGAGTGTTGAGTCAAAGGCAGAAACATTCTTCAAGATTATACGTGTGAAACGATGTCAGTTTGATTTTCGTCAACAATTTTTTGACTTTCCTCTGACACAAAATGTGTGAAAAAACAGGAGAAATGACTCAACTTTCACTACGTTGACTTTGAAGTACTCCACACGTTCAAAAATTGGTAACAGAAATTTGAAAAAATTCATGAGTATTCAATAACATGTACTTAATAAATGGCAATTTGTTTTACTTAAATTTAATGATTATTTTAATGAGTAGAGCTAAAAATGTAAGAAATAATTATCTCGGCTCTGGATAGAGATTTCAAGCTGAACTCTAGTTTAAAAGAAGCTTCTCGATTTAGCGGTTTTATCTCAAAAGTTGAATGGTTGATAAAAATCATTAATGTCTGAATTCAACGAGCATTGTCCAATTTAATCGTGAAAGAGATCCCTTTAAAGAAAACGGTTTACGGAAGCTTGACCCTTTCTTGGAAGGAATCTCTTTCACGCTTAAATTGGACAATGCTGAGAAGAGACGTTTTTCCAATACGAGTTTTCCAGTATTGAAACTCATTAAGATCGTCATTATTCCGATGATTTTAATTCAGACATTAATCATTTTTATTGACCTTTTAACTTTTGAGATGAAACCGAAATTGAGAAGCTGCTTTTAAGCTAGAGTTCAGCTTGAAATCTCTATTCAGAGCAGAGATAATTATTTTTTACATTTTTAGGTCTACTAATTAAAATAATCATTAAATTAACGTCAAACAAATTGCCATTTGTTAGGTACATGCTACTGAATACTCATGAATTTTTTCAAATTTCTGGCAACAATTTTTGGACGTGTGGATGACTTGAAAGTCGACGTAGTAAAAGTTGAGGGTCATTTCTCCTGTCTTTGCACACATTTTGTGTCACAGGAAAGTCAAGTAATTTTTGACGAAAATCAAACTGACATCTTTTCGCACGTATACTCTTGAAGAATGTTTCTGCCTTTGACTCAGCGTTCTGCGCTTTTTTCTCGCAGAGTAATTAAGCTTCAAAGCCAGGTTCAGGACTTTTGAATCCGACTTTAGTCCTAAGTGCCTAACTACATACGCCAAATTTTATCAAAATTGGAGTGGGTACGGATTTCGCGATTTCTGAACAACCTCTTTGTATGAGAATAATATTCATCAGGACTTAAGTTAATATTAACAATAAAATTTGTTTGGCTTTTTTTATCTTACGACAAATATAATAAAAAAATTAAAACAGTATAGATTTTCTTACGGAAAAAAATGATTTTTTCTACTAAATCAACTGGTGGACACGTATATAACAAATATTACATTATTATAATTTCTGTGATTCTCGGTCACTTTGAAACCAATTCTAAATTGATTCTATGAGACAATTAATACCTACGTGACTATCAAATGTGCACAGTTTCATTAATTATTTATAAAAAATAT
Organism: Andricus coriarius; assembly: GCA_932066315.1. Classification (NCBI taxonomy): domain Eukaryota; kingdom Metazoa; phylum Arthropoda; class Insecta; order Hymenoptera; family Cynipidae; genus Andricus; species Andricus coriarius. The sequence goes on along the minus strand of CAKNWT010292565.1, from coordinate 1,841 downwards.
TATAAAAACACAATAATTGACAATATTGAGTATTTTACCATGATGAATATTATTCTTATACATATTTGCAGCATTTTCCGTTAAGAGAGAATATTTTTCTGTGATTGAGCATTGATATAGATAATTTATGAAAATTAGGGTGAATCTTAAACTAAATATTTTCTTTCATTGAATGTGACTGCAGTCATTAAGGTGGCCGATGAGTTAAATAAACCCAAGTAATAAATATCTGTTAGTTTATTATCATAAAGCTTATGAAGCGTCAAAGCATAGTCTTCAGTTTGAAGATTCTACCTTAAAAAGATTCAAAGTAGAGTTAGCATTGAAGGATAGGTTAAACAGAGACAAAGTAGGGTCTTGAGTTATGAAAATGTAGGCTCGACAGATTCAAAGAGCATAAAGTTTAAAGTTGTATGTTATATGTTAAATTTTTATATAAATTAAATTATTTAAATTGTTTAAATTGTATAAATTAAATTAAATTGTTATATGTTTAAACAGCGTTAAAGCCGGTTGTAATAAGAAGTTGCAGATTCAAAGTAGGGTGTAAATTTTGAGTCGGGATGAGGGTCCCCGAAGGAAACCCCATAAGGTATATTCAAGGTACGGAAGATCTAGGATGATTACTTCGATGGATTGTCATCATCTTGCGTGTGCTTCGCTCAACTTGCTTCAATTCATCTTATTCTTTCCAGATAATTCGGAAGCCCGAATTTTTCTGAGAATTTGGCGATACCTTTTTTTAAGGGCCGTTTTTAACACACGATCATTTTGAGTTTCCGCTTGCTGTATTCCAAGATATGTATATGTTTCTCCATTACCAAGATGTTGAATGGTATTTCCGCCTATGAGTTAAACATCCTGATCGTCATGCGCTGATGTAGTTTCTGGTCTTCCTTGGTGTAGGTGGACGCAGGCACACTTGTCCAGTCCTAAGCTCATGCGAATCGCTTTAGAGTACCTATTGACCGCCTCCACAAGGACGTTAAGGTCCTCTTTCGAGGAAGCAAAGAGTTTAAAGTCGTCCATGTACACTGTTAGAAATGTTCGGAAAATTCCGACACATTTAAGATAATAAAGTAACTCGAATTTACGAAATTATGTTGCTGAAAACGAAATTCAGTAACTTTTATAGTAAACTTACTAAATTTTCAATAAACTTCAGAAACGGTGTCTGAAAATTACAAATAGTTTTTCAAAATTCCTAAACGGCAACAGAAATATAAGTTATCGTAACCGAAGGAAGTGCGCAGTTGCATGCGCACTCGTTGCTTCTCGATCGCGTTCTGAGGAGAAAGAACATGGTGGTTCAGTGGTGATCGGCGGCAATAAAGTGCAAAATTAATTAAAATAATTCAATAGCGAAAAGGATTTGATCCAGGTTTCAAATGTATGGTGAGTCTGCTGTTTACGTCAAATGACACCTTCCTGGCTAGATAGGTTAAGTGTGTAATTTTTAATCGTACTCTCTCTCATTGCTCTCATTTATTGATTTACAACGTAGATCAAGGAACGGATATTGTTTGGTTCATTAGTTTTAATATAAATTTGCAGTGTCTATTTGTCTTGAAAATATAAATTATAGTAAGTCTATGTACGAGCGAAGTTTGTATGTAAATAACTAATACGTACTATTATAACATAAATATACATGAGAAGTCGTTTGTATTAACTTCATTCATATTTTCTTACTATTTATATTCTCAGGACAAATATAGACTATATATTTTATATTAAAATTAATGAACCAAAAAAATTTTGTAACTCCTTGAAATTTTCAGTTACAGTAACTGGAAATTCCTAAACTGTAACTGAAATTTCTGAAACATGTGACTGAAGCG
>CAKNWT010292559.1:4730-16692 GCA_932066315.1 Andricus coriarius | reverse complement strand
TACTAAAACTGAATTAAAGCTTTAAAACTGCCGTTTAAAATAGTTACTAGCAATACATTTACCAATTCCTTTAATGGATATTGTTACTAATTAATTTAGTCGGTTATTCTTACACACTGAATTAGTAGAGTTTTATTTATTAGCAATAAACAAATCTGCGCTATTTGAATTAGTAAAAAATTCCTACCAATTATTAGTTTGCTACTAATTCATATTTAGAGAGTAGGTCATTACGACTCCAGCTACCGTCCTATCCCACAGGAATCGCCTACTCCCCGGAACCTCTCTCCTTCCAGACGCATCCCCTATCCCTCTAGAGTCTAGACCCATATATCCGACGGGGCCCCTATACCCCTCGGGACCCATATCCTGTAGGACCATGCTATCCCTAAGGTACCTCTTTCCTCGAAAGTCCTTCTATCAGTCGGGACTCTCGTCGAGTTCCTAAAAACTCCATTCTACCCCGTCTCGTCAAACTGATTAATGCGACAGAAAATAGACTAGTTCGTCGTACCCATGTTTAAACCTACACCAACCAAATCCGTACTTAAGGGCACTTGCCGACTTTCTTCTCGGACTGCTTTTTTATAACAAATTTGTAACCCTTACTTGCCACTGTAGGTGGATTACACCCCAGGCTTTTTGTTTCTTAATTTTAAGTACCTAAAAGTGAAGGAAATCGCTATACATAAATATTTGTCAATAATTCGAGACTGCCAGTCCCTATTCAGAGCAATGGCATAGCGCTGCACTACACTGGAAAAAGTGGTATAGCAGTTGTAGCTAGAAATATATTGCTGGGGAGATATAGCTGAATTCCCAATAAAGTCTAGGTAGGACTGCAAACTAGATAGATAAGATATAAAAACCGTCTATCTCCTGCAGACAGAAAATTTGGGAGATAAATCTATCACCATTTGCTAAACATTCTAGCAGTCATGCTCAAACATCGTATCTCCTATAATTGGTTTGCTCGTGACAGCTAAATTTTCTAGGTACTATACCTATATTTTGCTGCAAAAAAATCTGTTCAATAAAGCTAACTATTTAGGAAGACGAAATACAGCGCTACTTTCTAGCTGGGATAGAAAGAATTTTAGGTAATACACCTAAACATTTTTTTCAGTGTAGTTTACGTGTCTGTGGTAACTGTTCAAAGTTGCGTGGGATGCTAAACACCCCAGTGTGGCAAGCGTGTTACTCCGCTAAAAAAATTAAGAAATTTGAAATAGTCACCCAAATTACGTTTAAAGATTAAAGCAAGGGTTAATGTTGAATCCGAAAATGTGCAGAGAGTTGTATTCGAAACTTAACTTCGATGTGAAATATGCACAAGAAAAGCAGGCTGTATATCCTGTCACTTTGCAGTATGTCAACTGCACAGCGGCCTATGTGCAAGGACTGTGTTAATGTTAAAATTAAAAATAATACTTCAAATTGATTAGTTTTTCTTCAGAATAATTTTTTAAAACATTTTTAGTAAAAATAATGTAATATTTTCTTTTTTTTCCATAAATAAAATATAATTTCTTGAAAAAAATGCACAACCAATTTTTACGTAAAATTTCGCCCTTCATTCCTCATAACAAATACCTTTTTTGAAAGATCCTGTGAACCAACCTTTTTTTCTTATAGTGAAACATCAGTAGAAGACTCAGCTGAAATTTTAGCCCTTAATATTAAAAAATGAAAAAAATATGAATTTTTTCGTAAAAATGGTCATTTTTCATTTTTTGTTGCTTCTGCACATTTTTTAGTGTACTTAAATTTAATTTTTGGCTATATAACTTATATTATATTTTAAAGTAAGGTTTTGAGAAGTTCCATACTAATTTTCAAAGAAAAATATCCAATAGTTAATATTTTATTACAGTTTATATGGCTGGGGTGGCCGACACCCCAGTGTGGCAAGCGTGTTATTCCGCGGAGGTGTGGCAAGCAAGGGTTAAATTGAATAAAAAGCAACAAACATTTGGCAAACATATTAACCACTACATTAATATTTTCAACTAAATTCAGACATCTCCTAATGTAGTTGCCAGTTGCCTGCAGCGATTTCATCCAATTTTAAGATAAAAAAAAGCTTAGGGCTTTTCTTAAGAGCTAAAAAACTTTAATATAACGTATTTTCTTTGTAAAAAGACTGTTTAGTTTTGCCTTACGCATAAACCTAACGGTTTCATGTCCTATGATTTATTCGTCTACTTTTATGAAAAAAACGACCTACGTACTTTTCTTGGATAGGAGACGGGGAAATTACAAAATTCCCGTCAGTCCCTTTTAACAGTAATGCGATTTGTCGGAAAGAAACAGTGAATTCATATATGTAACGTATTTATATATTTTTATTATTTATGTACCTTAGAAGTAAACTAATAAGTTATAGAGTTGTATACGCGGCCTCTTCGTAGTGATTAATATTTAAACCAGTTTTATTTGAATATCACCAAATTTTGGATAACATGTAAATACTATTTCATAAACAAACTCGAATATCTATTAAAGTAGCTTGCCAATAACTGTCAATATCGTTTGCTCACGTCGCCAATTGATTACCCTATTAATATTTCGGTAAACTCGACGAAATTAACAATTCGGGAGGTAGGCATGAAGAGTTGAACAGGATCGATAAAAAAGCTAGAATTCGATGAATATCAATGCTGATTGGAGACGAACGAGATGCGTTCCTATACGTGATCGGCCTGAGCGATGATCCTGAGCATTGGCAAGAAATTAATTGCGACGCGTTGTGAGAACGTGCGAGAAATATATGACAGGGTTCCTCGGTTCGTTTCGAGTAATTTTGCTTGCTGACGAAACAAGCCGAATATGATAAAGTGGGTGGGGTGGGTGAAGGAGATTTGAAGGGAGGGGGCTCTAAATTTTCGTGAAGATGAAGAAAGACTCTGCCCTCGGGTCAGGTTAGATTGCTTGGGCACAGGTGAGGCGCTCTTGAGAGAACTCAGCCATCCTAGGAGATTTATGCCAGGTTGCAAGAAGCGCTTATCGGATCCATAAGCGCTTAACGGTACTTTAATTACCAAAGAAATGCGTCAAGGTAGGGAGGAAGAGATTCTTTTGGAACTATAGTTCCCCATAGGTGGTACTACAGAAAATGTGTTACTCTTTCGCAAAAACTTGCGGGGAAATAGCTTTATTGTCAAGGGAGGGAGTGTGCGATGCAGACGAGTCCGTGGAATGCAGGAACTTGTCGCAAGCATAATATTGTGGATATATTTACGGTTTGCGGAGGGTTTTCATTAATTCGAACAAAAATCTGGAAATTATTGTTATATTTATTTGCAGTAGGACGGGCCGAAAAAGCCAATTTTTAGAATTTCAAAAACCCATGGGGCCTAATTTACAGGTAATCGCCACTCGGCAACATGAAAGTAGCGCCAATGTATCTCTTGAAAATATTAAATTTGAAGAATATCATTGTTGAAAGCTCTTTATAAAGTATAATGATGATATCAACATTTACCCGGAGAAATAAATAATTAAGGAAATAAATCCGTAACAAATTGAAGATCCATTTTGCTGTGCACAAACAGGGTGTCGATTATGTATCATTTCACATTTCACTTCACATTTTTTCCATATGATTATTTTTGTTGCCGAATTCACGCTTATTTCAGAGCCTACTTGAGGTGTAAGTGAAAAAAATATGATAAACCTATTCGAGATGATTTCTCAATAATTAGACAAATGCCGTATCTCAAAGAGACTAAAGATAGAAGCAAAATTCAAATAGTATCGTATACCATCTAACTGGTTATCCAATATTATCGAATTATTGAAACTTGGATTTATGTAGTTTTTATTGTAATTTAATAATAATAATCATATTTATTGAGCCCTGAAAATGCTAAAACCATGTAAAAAATTAAAAGTGAAATGTGAAATTATGTACATAATCTACTCCCTGGGTTCTTTATTTATTTACTTCTAATGTATGTAGACGTTTTTAATGAATTTCTCTTTCTTTATCAAATCTTGTCGCTGATAATTGTAATTTTCAGGTATTTTCTCGCGCAATTTAACATTGACAATTGTTATTTTGCCGGCTTCCTTATATGGTATGATTGTCGAATCTCAACTACCACTTGCAATGCTTTTAATCGCAGAATAGGAAGACTAGAAGGTTTGAATTTTTCTTAATCACGATTTCCGCTCCGTTTTCACCATTCTCTCTTTTTACGAGAACTTCCTCGTGCACGTAGGAATTTGTTCATTACGTTCTCTGATGCGGCTAATCACTGGATCGATTAATGACACGCGTTCTACCGACTTGCTCATTCGAATAGACCTATACTTATACTTTCCTATATCGCATCCACGTTTATTTTTTCTCATGCCGATATCTTCTCCCCTGCAATTTCTGATGGCCATTTCCTCGCACGTGAGAGCGCGGATATATCATTCAAAATAAATGCGGGACTTTGAAATATTAAGGTATTGCTGGTTTAATTTTGAAAATAATATATATCACATCCAAGGTGCAATTTATAGAGAAATAAGGAAAGATATAGAAATATTCCGCATTTAATTTTAATGGAAATTTTTCAGAATTATTTTTAATAAGGTATCATTTATTATGTAAGAACCGTACAGAAATTAATTCACATGTTTTAATATTACATTTGACTGTAGAGGAATTATATAGGAAATAATATAATGTTTCTCTTTATGTAAAATAGCCATAATAGAAGGAAATAGATTCTAACCTTTCTTATGTGCAATAACTCTTTGCACCCCATTATCAGAGAAAATGTTACATAGCCTCTCATTTCACGAGGATTCCAACGTCGGTCGGTTTCCTTTCGAGAAAATGAGTTTGCTCACATATCCAGGATACTAATTCCTCGTCAAGAAGAAAACGTGCGCCGCGCCAGTTTGTTTGGGAGTTGGCTGAATATCCATTCCGCTAGCTTTGGCTCCAAGGCCCGGATCCAACCACGTACGCTACCTCCATTACTTCGATATTATTACACGCGCTCGTATCTCCAGCCACCATCTTTGTTTTGCACGAGCATCCGGTGCACCGCAAACTATCTCTCGCAATCTCCAGGCCTAGTTTGCTGCCGCGAGCCGGCACTCGTTCTCGCTTATTCTCTTCTTTTTCCACTCTACCCCTTATCTACCTTCCTCTCTTTATCTCTTCTCCTCTTTGCTTTTCTCCCCTTCTTTTCTTCCATTTATCTTACCTGGTCTCCGCACGCGTGCATGCAAGAGGGATGGCGTCGCGAATAATGCTCATGGCCAGGTGAAAATGCTTGTTATTATTCGAAAACGAGAGCCACGTTTCGCTAACTTATTTGCGAAAAAGAGTAAGGCATCAAGAGGACAAAGGAATTATTTCGGTGCATGAGGAAATCAGTTTAATTTTAATCTTTAAACTTTTACTTTCAATACCTTAGCATTCTTTAAAGTTCTTTGAAATACATACCCCGCGAAATACTACGAAATCTTTTTAAATCCCTTAAAATCGTGTAAAATTCCTTGAAATCCCATGAAATTGTTTTAAATCCTTTGAAATCTCTTGAAATTCTTACAAATCCCTTGCTATCACTTTCAATCTTTCAAAGCATTGCATTTTTGAACAAATTGAGAGATGAAATCTCTTGGGATCCTTTGAAATCCTTCAAATTTACGCAAAATACCGCTACATCTTTTTAAAAATTTGAAATCTTGTGAAAATTCTTGTAATCCCTTGAAATCCTTTATAATCCTCTTAAAACTCACGGAATCTTTTGAAGCCCTAAAAATTCTTTGAAATGCTTTCAATCCTTGTAAGAATCTTGAAATATTTGTAAATCATTTAAAGTATCTTGAAATCCTTCAAAATCTTGGAAAAGTGTTGAAATCGCGTGAATATACGATATAATTCTTATAAACACTACAAAATATTTTAAAATTCTTTGATAATTTTTATAAATCTTGGAAATCACTTGGAATCTCCCAAGACTTTTTAAATTCTTCAAAATGCTTTGGAATCCTTGTAAATCACTTGAAATCCCTTAAAATATTTTCAAGTTTTCTAGAATCTCGCAAAATTTCTTTAAATTCTTTGATGTTTCACAAAATTCTTCCAAATCTCACCCAATAAGTCTCTTTAACTTCCTTCAAATCTTTCGAAAATTTTAAATCCAACGAAATGTTATACATTTTTTGAAAATACTTTAAAACTTTGGAAAATTTAAATCTGGCGGACGCTTCTTAGTGCTCTTATTTTTTACTTTGAAATTCATGAAGTTTATTGAAATCCGTAAAAATCTTTAGAAGTACCCAAACATTATTTGAAACCCTTTGAAATCTCTGGAAATCCTTTGAAATAATTTGGAACAATTTGTAATTCCTTGAAGTCTCTTGAAATCATTTGAGATTCCTTGGAATCATTTGAGATTCTATGGAATCATTTGAAATTCCTTGAAATCATTTTAAAGTCTTCACTTGTCCCCTAAATTGAATTTAGTTCTGTACTGTACACCAAATTTCGTTGAGATTCAGTTATTGCTTTTAGAAATGTCAATAATGTAAATAATTGAAGTATTAAAATTCAACATGGCGTACCTTCTATAGTTTTGTGGATTTTCAAAAATACTTTGGAGCCCAAGTGTCTCTTATGTAGAACTATAATTTCACAAAGTTTCATTAAAACATGACCACTTTCTAATATGCTTATATACAGACTACTGGTCTATACATATATTTATAATAATTTTATTTATTGTAAATTTGTGCTTTTTTATCTTTGCAGTCAAATAATACTTTGCTTCCTGAGTAGATGATTTCTTCTCGGATTTGGTTTTACTTTCACTACAATGAGAAGTGGCGTATTTGCATAGTTCACGACAGTCACGTGGCAGACCCAGTCAGACCAGAGTCTGTTGAACAGACGGAAAGTGGTTTCTACTTGTGAGACCCACGACAAGTACTTGCTGCTCGTCCTACAAGTACTCGTGAAGAATTTATCCCATTCGTCAGGAAACTTGGACAAATCTGTTCTACATGGTTCTCTAAAGTACACTTTCCTCCATTCTTCATGCAGTCACCCTCACCTTAGTTCACGTTACAAATTACTAATTTAGGAATCATATAATAAGAAACTTCTTGACGTTATAAAAAAAATAAAGACACATTTAATCTATAATCAAACTCCTAATTTAATTTCATTTTTAAGCTCTTTATCCTTTGAATTTTTAAATTCCCAGCATAATAAGAAGGTATTAGTTTTATGTGAAAATTGACATAGCGGATTTCTTTAAATCTTCACGTTTTGAGATCCCCTGAATCCGAAAAAAGTAGGTTTTACGATAGTGTCTGTCTATCGTCGTTGTTGTCCTTATCGTCTGCATACTGGATAACTTTTGAAAGGCTAATCGGATTAGGTTGCGTTTTGGTACACGTTTTTAGAGACCATAAAGAAAGGACGAGTTCATTAACTAGCATTTTTTCACAAATGTTTCTGCTTTTAACCACCAGAACAAATACTACAAAATCAACATTCCATTTTGTGGCCAAACTATATGCAAGATGCGAACAAAATGAGTACACATCACACAATAACTGTTCGCCCAAAGAAGATCTACAAATTTGTTATTGTTTATTTTTTCATAGGACTCGTAGTTTTTATATTTTATTTATAAAAACTAATATTAACGCATTAACACAAAAGTTCATTAAAGTCGAAGGAGGTTTAAGAAAAGGGAATTCACAATCACCAAATTACACTTTTCCATGGTTTGAACTTCCATTTTAAAAGGTCTATATGCACAAATGTGGAGGAAGTATACAAAGACCGAGCGAGGCAGATTTTTTCTTCATTCTTTTATACTGAGTAAATTTAAAGTAGGATATATTAAATGTAGCTTTTATGTATAAGTTTACTAGTCTTATCTTTAGGTCTTTATGAGATTCTGGGTCCGAAAAAGGCCAGTTGAATTAATTTTATTATACATATCAGAATATAGAATTGGTTTCTTCATTATATTCTTCTCAAACGAAAGATTTTATGTAAAACACTGTATACAATATCTTGATGATATTATACCCACCTTGTTTATACTTCATAAAAACGACTTCGCACATTGAACCTCAAATTGAGATTCCGTTTTGCTTCACGGTCAGAAATTTATAACATACTTAAGATCTTTTGAAAAAGTTTTCAGACTTCATGGAACGCGTTAGGACTAACAGCTGGATTCACATTTTTCTTCATTCTAGTTTTGAATAAAAAATATTCTATCTGGATCGTGACGGTATCTACGCATCACTAGGCTATCGATCAAAATTTAACTTCTTAAGTCGCTAGAGTTAACGTATAGTACTTACTTTGTGTACTTTACGAGGCACCTCTATGACCTCACCTCGAAAGAAAGAAGAAAAAGAGCGGGACCGAAAGCATTATGGAAAAAAGAGACAGATCAACGGAAGGTTCAGATATCTGATAACCACAAGACGCTGTAAATCGGCGTAGAAATAGAAATGCGCACGTTTGTGTGTGTGTTTACGATTATGCGTTACAGGATTACGTGCCGCGGTCGTCAGAAAAGGGGAGGCTTTTTGCGATTTATGCCCAGAAGTGATGTGCACATTCTTCAAACCACACCTCTTGTCACTAGCATTACTCGCAATTAAAGAGACTTTATTGCACATAATTTTATTGCTGGTAATTTAATAAGAAATAATTTGCAATTTACAAATATTGCTACAATATTTCATCAATGAAGTACTTGGCCTACTATGACTAAGAGAACTAAAACGAGAATTAAAAAGATCGCTCTCCCTCTTTAAATTAAAGTAGTGAAAGGCCCCAATTCGTCTTGAAAAAATCAATCATCCGAATATCAACTTTTTGTGGGCATATAAATTGAATAACGATTCTTGTTCAGCGTAGTTTTTCTTGTTCGCAAATGGTCTTCGATCTCGCGAATATGTTGTACCACGTGCGATACAAATCTGTAAGCTATAGAGTACGTATAGTGATTGAAAAAAGAAATGAGTAAAATTGAATTTCGGCGTGAAATCGATCACCTCAAGAGATACGCGTTATTCACTGACATGATCGAGTTGGATTGAAAATATGACATAGCACTTAAGGCCGGCCAGTAAACAAGAGATTGTTTTTTGTGCTCGTTTGCGTCGGTGCTTACTATCATCTCTAGGTATAACACTCACGCGTGCTCAACTTCTCACTAACTGGCATCCTGTTCTTCTTGGCACTGTGTCCGTATCTACACAGTATCTACAGGTACGCCGGTACGTCGATATCAGGATCTCGAATCTGTTCATTAGTCCTAATATACTGACCAGCCACCCACTCTCCATCAGATATTACCGACCGAGTCATTCAAACCTTCGTATTACAGTCTCAAGAAACGATACCTATACTCTTCGAGAAAGTTTCTATCTCTTCTTCTTCTTGTGCCAGCTAACGGTGAAAAATCAAGATATTTATTACTGAGTTGCTGTTTCTATAATTAAGATCTCGAATTTAACTGCTATCAAAAAATCAATTGAATTTGCTTACAATCGGGTAATTATAACCATAAGTTTGTAATTCCTTGATTAGGTAATAATCGGAAACTTTTTGGGATGATGAACGAAACTAAAGGGTATTTTTATATGTAAATAATTTTTTTTTAATTCAAAATAATTTAATTTAAGTTTTGTTTTCAAAAGTATGAAATATTACGAAACTTTCGTTACGTGTCTTTTTGTTTCTCTCAATAAAAAACTTGGAAGAAACACAATTTTACATTATGCCTCTGGAGTTACGTTATTTTTCGATATACTTTCTCAATCTTGGCTTAGTTTCAAACCGAATTATTTTGGATTTACAGATATATTCGAAAATAAAAAAAAAATACCTGTTCCTTCTACATTCAATGTGCCCGCCTGGACACAAGGAATTGCTTGCGGTTTCACAAGCTTGTTTCGGAATTCTTAAATTTGGGAGAATACAAACTTACAAGTTTACAGTTTATAATTATAATTTTTTTGCTAATGCTTTGCTGCTATTAGTGCAGATCATTTATCATTTAAATTTTTTAAATATAAGGCTTAGAATGATGAAATTGCAAATAAATCGTTCAAAAATGGAGAATTTTAGGTACAAACTATATCATTCAAAATTATACAATATTAAAGACTTTCAAATTGGATTAAAAGCATTAGAAATTAGAATCTTTAAAGTAGATATGCTTAAAATTGTATGGTTTTAAATCTAGATATTATAACATTTTTGAAATTACAGTTTTGAAATGGGCCAATTTGGAATTAGATAAATTAATATAACAATAATAATAGATTTTGAAGGAGAATTTTCGAATTCAATCTTTTAGAATTCTACATTTTGATTTCAAATTGAAAGCCTTGATAGTTACAAAACTGATAACATTCCAAAAATAATTTAAATTTCAAATACTAAAAATTAAATAACTTAAAATTTAAATAGTTCGAAATTTGATAATCTCAAATTGGAACCTTTCATGTTGATCAGTGGTATACATTCTAAAACAACTTTATATCCTGTCTATGTACCAGATTGTCAAGTGTAAACCATTTTCAGTAAACTTAAGAAACAACTCTGCATTCTTACTGTGGTAAAAAAACTTAAAAAAAAAACGGAAAGAAAGCTACCTATTCTTAATTATCGTTTGACATTCGAGTACCGTTTTATAAGACACGATCAGAAAATTTGTTTTTTTCAAACGGGTTTGATTAAGAAAAAACAGTGGACTTCATCGACCTTCGAATAGACTTCCGATGCCACTGAATATCACTCCATATATTGGTCAGTAGGCTAGAAGGGCGAGCGGTCAGAGGAAGGTGGTGAATCCTAAGACAAAAGAAAAATGGTATCTTTTTGGCTAGGGTCAGTCGCAGATTTGTAATTGGATATAGAGTCCCTGGACAGCCCCACTGGGTTAGGAATGTAATTAGTCAGGGATTCAGGTGCAATCTATTCTGTGTATCGGTAAGTTCCTTCGTTACCGACCTGCGCGGAGATGAGACGTGATTGCGCGGCAGAGATCGAACGATTACCAGACGTAAATACGCGGGCGATAATTAAAATTACTGACTGATTGCCTCGTCTTCCCTTTTACCCCATGTCGACCAAAGTGATGAACAATTTCAGGGATGTTACATACTTTGTTTCTTTTTTTGACCTCCTTGAACAACTTATTGATCATTATAGTGACCCTTAAATACATGGCCAATTGTTTTTTCAAATTTATTTTGCTGCAAAATCGGTTAATGTTTACCCCTCCTGCACACCATTTCAAGTTTTTCATTGGATTTACATAGAGAGAAATGTCAAAAACGAAAAATCAACATAACTTCCTCAGTTTTTGTATAAATTTAAAGTAAAAATTAACATTTTCAAAATGGTGGTTACAAGTTTTGTGATAAAATCTGGTTACTGCCTACAAAAGTTCAAAGTTTTGAAAAAATTCATTTTAGCATCCGTTCAAATTTGAAAAAAAAAAGATTAACTTCACCATTGAGGTTAAGAACATTGGGCAACAGTAAATATTATTAAATTTGTTGTATGCAATATACTTTTTTCGGAAGAATTTGTACAAATACCAATAACCAATCGTCATATTATTCTTTTTCAAAATTTTGGTCGTGTCCTATTTGCTACTTGCTTGTCTCGTCACATTTGAGAGATTCCTGTTGAAAAATTGGTGAAATTGATATGTTTTTTCAAAGTTGATAAGCTGCCACCATGACTTTATTTCAAAATTTCGGCTATCTCAGTCTACCGCGTATAGCTTCTAAAAATAAACTTGTTTGTCTTGCTTAGACTGATAGGATTGTTCAAGGATTCTCGTTTCTACATCTCCACTGTTTTGTTTCTTGGAGAAAGAAATATTTCGCCAAAAACTGGTAAAGTTATGTGTATTTTTTAATTTTACACATTTTTTCCCATGTAAATTCAATGAAAAACTCC
>CAKNWT010292554.1:0-10275 GCA_932066315.1 Andricus coriarius | reverse complement strand
AAATAAGTAATTATATTTATGAATTATATGTAAGATTATGTATGATAATAAATAATGATAAATAATAATAAGTAATAGACGTATTATATAATTTTTCAATAACATGTCATTAGATTTTATGAATAATATCTAATAAATAGAAAATAAGACGTAATTGAAAAATTAATAAAAATTGAATGAATAAAAAGTGAAATGAGAAAAAATTAATAACAACAGTGTTTCAGAAGGTCCAAATAAGTTATATTCATGACAATAATTTAGAAGAGTTTTTATTCTAGTTCTTTTTGGTTAACGGGCACACCAATATGTAGTTCATTCTCGATATTCATATAAATACAAACTGTGATAAGAGATGCGACAGGAATAGCAATCACATCATAAAGAACAGAGCATTTTTGTAAAAACATTCTAGTATCGTGCCTAAAATTGTCGCCTCGAGCTATGTAAACATCGTTACGAGAAATTTGTCGTACAATAGCTAAATGCATAACTTCACATTGACATTCTCGGAGACCGCAATCACAATTGATAACTTTGAGAAAACAATTGATGATTCCTAATTCGATTTCATTATTGTGAATATATTTTACAGCAGAAGAATGAGTCTGTAAATTGTTTTTATATGTTTCTGCGATATATAATTTACCATTTTTTAGCAATCTAGAATATTGCCACACCCTAAAATTTCTCAAAATTGACAAAGGTTGCAATGCGTTTTCTATGGAATCAGGTAATTCTGCTATGTACTTGTACACACCAACACAGTAACATTTTTCTATAATTCGTTCAATGATTTTTACTTGCCGTTTTTTTGCTAAACAAAAATCTTTGATTTCACCATCTGGTAACATTTCGGTGAATCTTATCATTCGAATAAATCGATCGTGAGATTTGACTATTTGTGTATCAATATGCGTGGTACCATGAATGAGGCGTAATAGTTCTCCATTTAAATTTTCATATTCAAAACAAGTATGTGCCCATAAAGGACCCAGTCTTTGTACAATGATTGGTAGGTGTAACAACTGATGCACATTAATGGAACAATATCTCAAACCGTGCAAAATTTCAAATTCTCTTACATACTTATGTAAAAAATCGCGACTTGTTTCAATCGATTGTGGCGTAATAAACTCAGAACTAAGGATTGCTACTGCTGTAACTAAAAGGAGGTAGTGGTCGAAGTAGTCCTGTCTAAGTATGCCTTGGAAAATAGGAATGGAATAATAAAAAAGACCATGCTTTTAATTCCGAAGCTTCCCAGTGAACTATGTCAGTAACAGAACGTGGCAACCGATGAATGAATTTGGAGGCTTAATTGAAGATATTCTTCTATTAATGACATCGATGAATGCATATAATGAGAAAGGTTCACCACGGTATTCTATACTAAGTAGCAAAGTTAACATTTTTTTCACCACACCGCCATCAACACCATGCATACGATCAAGAGCCATACCCCTAATGAAGTCTGGCATTAGTCTAGAAAGAGCTGTAGGTCCTTTCACACCCATTGTAGGTTCATCTACGGTACCCGAGAGAGAAAATGCGAGAGAATTCTCTAAAGATCTTAATTCTGTGTTATGCTCATACGGAAATGCATTAACATGACCTTGCGGTACTAAAGGAACACTCACGCCTTTAATTAAACAATAAGGGCAACCGTAGTTTCTGCTGAAACTGACAAAATTCAAGCAGTCACTTCTAGCTGGCGCATCGCAAGTTCCTGATAAGAGAATTCCTTTTACACTTATCAACGAATCAACCTTTGGAATATATACTTGGATACCATTTGCTGGTTGTTCCAAATCTGGACGGAGGCTATAAAAAAATGTATTCATATTGGGTTTTGTGTTCCCATACCATAGACCCACAAGTAAAATATTTTCCCTCCTACGATTCTGTCGTTCACTTACCTGCGTAAGGCCTTTAACAGTATTATGAGTTTGAAATAGAAATTAACGTTGTCGTCACCAAAACAGGTGTATCTTGGACAATAGATGTCAATAAATATCAATAAATAAATGTTCATGTCTTCCAGATGGTCAGTCTGGGTGTCCTTCTCCTCATTGATATCCAACCTTTTCGCGTTTAAACACGAATCTTCTTGACAGTAACCGCAAAGTTTAGAGCATTTCAATCCAACCTTACGAAATCCGCACGCAGAATTGCATCCTTTTGTGCACTTGCATGAGACAGTATTTAACAAGCATTCAGGCGCATGATCATCCAAGGTTTCAATTGGAAGCAAGACATTATTCTCGATTTTACAACCCCATTCCTAAGCTGGTTTCTTATATCCTAGCCAAAGCTGTACTTCATGGTATACTCTATAAAAATGTTGGCGCGCAGTTCCTTCAGAAGGTGGAAGTGTTGCTAGATGGAGCTTGCTTTTGCTGGCTGATTTAAAAAAAAAAACTGGCGAAGCGATATTCATTGACAGAAGTTTCATTTGTAGGTACACCGTACAAAGAGAGTAGAAACTTACATCCTGCATTGAATATATTTTCGTGCATAGAAGTAGGATCGCGAAAAGCTGCAATAATATATTTTCTCTCTTCCCATTTTTCTGCAGTTATACGTTTTAAAGATGAGTTCTTCCCTTTTTGATGAATTGCTGATGTAGTGTCAGACCCACTGAAGGCATGCAAAAATAAAATAGTCTCACGAAGATGTTCTTGCTTCGACTGAACTAAGCAAGGTGACTAATATTTGTCTGCCACGTTTCCTTTTCCAGGATTCAAAAAGTAAATGTTGCAGTTTGATTCGGTGAATGCGACCAGTAAGATTAGCAAATCCACATCTTCACCATCAACGATTGTTACATTGCTTTGAGATTTTTCAATTCCAGTTCTTACTATTATAGAGTCAGCATCATTCTCGGCGCTTTCGGCTTCTATTGAGTGATCCCTGAAAGCCTTCAGTAGCATGCGTATGAACCGAGTTTTTTTTTCATTCGATAAAAACTTATCTTGTCCCATGGAGACAGCTGTATTTTCATCAAAAATTATGTCAGCAGAAGATTTATTTAAATATCTTCTCTGATGCTCCGCGCTTTTTGTGCTCTTTTTGTTACCATACCCGTCAAAAATGACTGTAACTTTGGTTCCGTACTTCCTTGTGACAAATGAAACGTACACGTTACACAAGCCTTGAATAGTTCAGTTGGTTTCCCCATACTACTTTGTGTAATGAAAATCCTCCGTCTACTACGTAATGGGGATTTTCCAAATCGATGTATGCTGCTGTTATTGCTTGTAAAGCAGTGTACAAAGCTGATTTTTGGGGTTTTTTGAATTCCGTTTTCGTCAAATGACGACAGAGGATAGGGAGAAAGCTCATACTGTGAATATCTTTCTCGCTCAGTGTTACTCTTTTCCATTATTGCAATTCTGTGAAGAAGTAAAAGAGCATCTATTTGAATTTGTGTTCCATGTATCTTCACAGAACAGTGCAAGACGTCCGATGCTAGAAGTTTATCTGAGCGTTTCAGTTTGACTTCTTTCAACTTCTTTCCTGACACACGCTCCATAAACGTAGTGCCAATTTCAAAAGCATTACAACTGTTCATCTTCTCGTGACCAACTATTCCTGTCACTACAGATATCACTTCTTTACAATCTGGAAAAGGGTTATAAGAAAGAAACCAGTCAAATACTTTTTTGATATCCTGGGTATATCTTGCTATGCGGGATTCACTTGGCAGCAGTCATGCCAGGGATCCACTTATTCATAACGCTTTCTGGCATTCTTCTGCCTCGCGTTAATCCGCCGACACTTTTCATTTGTCGCATTGGCGGTTTTTCTATTATCATGTCTGACCATTCACCCGTCCAGAATCGTTCCGCCTGTCTTATCATGAAAGACCCTTGATTCACAAATTGGTCGTATTCTACGGCATTCATTCTCGGTTCTAAAGTAACCATTTCTTGAAGATAGAGATGACTCGCTTTCGCATAATGCAAATGTCCACCGGAATGAAAATATGGAATCATGTTTGCACACAATTTAAGTGCAGATTCCAATCTTCCACTCTCTCAGCTTGAATAAATTTTCGCATCAGTGTGATCATCTTGAAGTATGTAATCCATAGTTTTGCCGTTAAACAGATGCGAAGGCAGGGGGAGCATCTTGAAAAGCCTTCAGTTGTTCATCAATCCAAGAACGTTCAATCAAAGATATGTTGGGATTGGAAATAATGATTTTGGCCAAAGCTTGATACACTCAGGAATGTGCTCTTACTATCCTTAAGTAAGCATGGCCAGACAGTATCTGTTCAGCCGTTGCTGGAGCATATATCGTGCACAGAAATTCTTTTAATTCACTCTCTTCTATTACATTGCCGATACAAATAAGAAATGACAAAAGAAGGTGAAAACCCCCACGCTAACCACAATTGTTGATAAAAGAGGGTCCGTTGTTGAAACTACAATCTCTTTTGCCTTCATGTACAATGGTTGATCGAAGGTGATGAAGCACGTTTCCTGGCCAACATCTAGGCATATTTTAGCAGCAGCATGTAAAACTGTGAGGATAGCGTCGTGCTTTCCAAGTGGATGATTGATGAAGGGCAAATAAATGACCTGAGAAGAAACATAAGGCATTCCTGCAGTTAGCTTCTGCATGAAACCATTCCAACCTGAAAGTCCTGGAGTATCAAAATATTTTCCATGTAACCACAAGACACAAGAATCAGACTGCAGTTGAATGCCTTCTTTAAAATTTTCCAGACTCTTTACCTCGCACATTTGAATTGATTTATATCCATTTCCATATGTTCTTTGAAATGTTTCTAGTGGAATTTTGTCTATTTGTGCAATTTCTTTTGCCGACAGTGGTGATTTTAACCATGTTATCGGTTCAAGATGAGTGAATGCAGATGCAGGTGCAACGCATTCCATACCACCCATAATATGTATTGTATTGCGGCCATCGAGTTTGCGGGCATTGAAATCGGCATTATCATTACTGAACTGGGAAAATGCACTGTTCTCTACTTTTGTTGGCTCAAAGATTAATGCAGATGCTTCAAACATACCAGCTTCATGATAGGTCGAAGAGAGACCCAACGCCGATAGAAGAAATATTATATTCCGTGATTCTAATTTTCTGTGAAGGAAAACTGCTACACCTAACAATAACGAAGAAGTGAATGAATGCAGTCTAGTTGCTGCCCTTAATACTTGGCAAATTACGACATACTTTTTCGCAGTTTTTCATAATTTCGTTCCCTTTTTTGCATCACAATGCCCGGTACAAGAAGCCATAGAGTCTCCGGAATATCGTTATTGACATCCTTCAGAAAATCGTAGCAAGGAGGATAGGTTTCGTTGTCACAATCCTACGTCTTCCTTCTTTCTCATCTAATTATGTTGTCGTATACGTTGCTCTTAATGCCTGGCACCCCGCGTCACGTAAACACACGATAGGTTATTTTTTTATTAGCTGTTATAGAAATGTGCTCCCTCAATTTTTCCTGTAATTTACTTTTCACCGTCCGTGCGCGGGGACACTGACCTGTAACTTTTTTTAAAAGTTCATTCAAAGCTTATTGTCAATCATCTTCACTTTCCAGCACTGAGAGAATTTCTTCCATCACTGTGATAACGTATTTCTCTTAAGGTTGACCTTTGACGTTATTATTTCCCAAAATTCCCAAAATTTTTCGTCGATAGCATCAATGCAAAAAAGACACTTTTCCTTTAAATAAAGTGTTATTGTTGATCTTAATTTATTTTTCAATGGCAAAGTACTCCCTTCTTTGTCGCGGTAAAATAGAGGTGAATTAAGTAATAGGAATCATTTCGCAGATTACAATTAGGAAGATGTTTTTCTTCTGCACTTTTTTAATTATTTATATTTAAGCGTTGCAAATGTGAAAATATACTGCTTTGAATGCTTACTGCAAGGCAAAGAGTCACTATCATACTTTTATTCGCTTCGTTAGAAAGTTGATCGCACGTTATTATTCTTTATTACGCATAGCGTAGAGTCTGCAAAATTCAAAAACACACATTTTATGTGGACACTTTAATGTACTGTGACGGGGTAATTCATACCCTGCACAAATACAGTTAAGAAGCATAATAGATAGCTTCAAAAATCATTTTACTGGGGATATGAGTTTGGAATCACGGATCAAATCCACGGGCTGTCTGCGAACCGTACTATACTAGCCGAGAATATAAGAATTCTACGTCTAGTATTCAAAAAGAATTCTAGTCTTTGTTGTAATTTCTCTTATTGTATTCAATTGATAAATTTTTAACTTCAATAACAACTTGAGAATTCTCGATGAAATATTAGCCTCGATTATGAGAGTTCGGCGGCTAATATCAAATTATAACTTCCGGATTAATTTTCTATTTTACTGGTAACTTTCATAAACTCAACTCACCTTTTACACCAAATTTAACCTGTCAAAAAACTAGGGAGGTTAGGTCATCCGACCAGCACCACAAATTGACAGACCACGGGGTTCCAAGTATGTAATTCTCCGCATTTCCGCTAATTTCTTTCGTATTCCTTTTGTTTATTTCATATGCCGTAGTCACCACGGACTACGAAGAGGAGATTTTCCTAGCGCATGCGTAGTGGATGGGATCCCCGCACGTTCAAGAGCGCTCGGAAAAACAAGAGCAAGCGGCCGCGGAGTATCTGCGTGCGGACCCGAGTCAGCCCCACCCCTGGACCATCGACTAGCGGCAGACGACGAAGGCTTGCGTGGCATATAACGCTTGCTGACTGTGCGCCACCATGCTGCTTGAAACCGAACTTGACAGTTGTCCTTTTCTTTAATCGTTCCTCTCACTCAGTAATTCTACGCTCTTACGCGAGGGGTGCTCCGACTCTTATGAGAGGGAGAACGGAGACGCCACTCTAAAAGTCATTCGTAATTCCAAGCTCCGAGTGAGTACCTCGTTGCGACGAGCTAAATGAATTCTAACACAACCGATTAAAATTACCTCAAAGAGAGGAACAAAATGAGAGGAATATCTCGAGGAGGCCGGATTCTGCCAGGTGGGTTCCCTCAACCCGAATGCGCCTACGGGGTCATATATGGTACGGCGAGCAGTGGTGCATGAAAAATGACTTATCCTGGTCTTTCACATTTAAATCTCGCGCAAAACCGTTGTATAGTATTCAGGGAGGTTACCCAAATAATTTTAGGCTACTGTTTAGTACAAGTTGGCAATCTGGAGCTGCGGAGGTTATTCCCCATTTCAGATTTTGTTTGCGCAAAAAAAATCTTGGGCGGATTCGGGTTAATAATCATAATGCCATATTACTTTAGCATGACTTTAGCATTACGCTGTAGCGTAATGCTTGCGTTTGGCCGGTCCGCCAAGGCGACCATAGAGATGGAGCCAGATCCTTCGACCGGGACTTGGTGCAGTGACTGAAATAGCAGATGTTAGTATTTGACTTGTGGAGACTAATTTTGCTGACCGCGAGCGGCGTTTCGAATTGTTTACACCGGCTGTTTGGGAACATATGTGCCCGTCTGCAAAGAAAGGCGCCTAGCGCACGGTAGCTTCATTTTACAGGAGGAACGATTGAAGAAGCGGTCCAACACTGGAACTCCGTAAGAGGGCCCTTTTTGCAGTTTAATAACAATTCGAATTTTGCAGACACAGGAATAGTATTTTTCATTACGAAAGAGCAAATAAAAAACAATCGATTGGTCTAAAAATTAAAATTCGATTTTTTCCGCATTAAGTCCCTTTCTTCGCGAACGGTCACATATATATGTCATCTCTCTGGCTATATAAAACGGACAAGAGCCTCATCCATACGTCCAAACCAGGTTCGTTTTGTATCTAGTAGCCCATTATTTCCTGAGTGAAGTGATGAGCTAACTCTCCCGAGTCTGTCCCTCTATGCTTTAAGATCACGGCCTGCCATCCAAGTCGCTATTAAACGGCTCCTCATTTATCCTAAAAATTAGAAAGCGAAAGAACGATTGTGATCAGTGATTGTTATTTATACTTAATGATTGCCCATGATCTGACAATTACTTTTATTTTTGACAGTTGAGAGATTCCTAACCCCAAAATCAGGTAATTTTGTTGATTGAAAATTATAAATTCAAGTGATTCTATTTGGAAATATTATTTGTACGTGAGCATACTCAGCTCCAACCAATCAATTCTAGCTGTTCCCAGACGCCTGCCAATGTTGTGATCCTCTGCTTACGTCTTATCTGCGTGGACGTAAATGATTTTAATTGGAATTAATTCATTTTTTCTGCAGGGGGTCAAATGCCACTTTATATTACTTGCAGACAATTTTTCAGAGGATTATAAAACATTTGCTTGCGGTTTGAAATCCAATATTGATAGAGAGGGTGGGGGAAAACGTAGTTTTTAAAACAGTAATATTTTTCTAAAAACATTTTTTTAAATATTGATTCCATTTTAATTACAAATTGCTACAAACAATAATTTTCTTCCATAATTACCCTTGTATAAAAAACTTGAAAAAATGTAAGTCAACTACTTTTTATTAGATCTTCTACGAGCAAAATTGCAGCTCCAAGCAAACATTATTACTATAAACATTTATGAAAAATATAATGCAATTGATGACAAAAATATGGTTGTTTATAAGTTTGAAATCAAAATTGAAAATATCAGTTACAAAACGGGATTAAGTACCATAAAGAATCTTTATTAGTTTTAAAGGTTAATTTGTTTAACCGAAAGATTTTCGAAGCGTTTAGCTTCGAAAGTGCCGCCTCGAACATCCTTCTTCTAGGGTTGTAAAATTTCATGAAACTTTGGACGAATGAAAAGTTTCATGAAACTTTCGAGGTCTCGTGAAACATTGCAATGTTTTAAAGGTGGTGGCGGGAAAATTCAAACCGCCTATAATGAAACTAGAAATCAATTCACATTTTCTCAAGTAATCGTTGATTGAATAATTAATTAACTAATGCAATACGTTTTAATAATTATGAAAAATATTTAGTTTTATAGCAAATAGTGTTACATAATTAAGAATTTTAAAAATCCCATTTTCCTAAATTGAGTTAATATATGTATATTTATTAAAGTTATATTTAGTAGACTGATGTCAAAGTAAATAAAAATGGTATATTTGTATTAAAATTAGATAAAGAAACAAATTTGGTTAAACAGTTGAACAGGTGGGTTTATTTTATTACATATAAAAACTGCATTTTTATACATATTTCTTATTAAAACATCTTAAATGTTATCTGAACAATAAAAAACCTATTTTTTCTATCAGTCTTCAGTGCCTACATATATTAAATCAAAGCTGTCCTACTATCATCAGGACCTTCATTTTCTCAAATAGAAAAAGAAATCTTAATCAGTCTTTTTAAAATAAAGAATTATTTTTTATGATCACGATCATTCTTTCTAATTGCTACGCTTCTTAATGTCCGTCAATTTATATTATTATCTATGTGTTGTCTATGTATTATATATGCTAAAATTGAAGAACATTTTCATTACGATTCTTTCATGAATTAAAAAAATTGGTCAATCTTATTAGTTTAATTAAAAAATATATTATACCTTCCAGTTTTGCTTAATATATTTAAGCTTGCCAGCTCTCTCTAGTAAAAGACGATTGGTTGTCTTATTATGAACCGCTCCGTATGTGCTATTAGTATGTTCACAGGCAGCAGAAGTCGGGGTTAATGATAAAACTTTTATTGCGATTGTGCGCAATGATTTGCCAACGCAGCAAGCTTTCCACCACAAATATGGATCATCGATGTGGTTCTTGAATTTAAGGAAGCTTTCTTTCATACCCCTTCTTGGAGTCTGAACATATTAAGTTCTGTGAGCACATCTTGAATTGAAATTTTTTCAATATCAGCGTAGTACCTTGTTAGGTTGATTATGTATTCTTGAGCTTCCAGAACCTCGCTGTCAATCAAATCATTTCCGTGCTTTGAAGGATCTAATGGGTTGGTTGCATAATGAACGGGCTTTATGCAAAAGTCATATCGATCCTCAAGGATCTGATTTATCTTATTATTCTGTTTTGATAAGAATGGTGAGTTTGGCATCACTTTTTGGATGTGCTCGCTGATTTCTGAGAAGGCAGTACATGCGGAACTCAGGAGGGGTTCATCGCTTTCAATTTTGTGAAGCCATGAGATGAATGGCTTAAGAAAAGTCACACATTCCTCGTGAATGTCCCAAAAATTCGTATCAAGCAAGATCGTTGTTAAATCGCTGCTTAAAAGTACTTTCCCAGGTAAAAATATTTGTGCTTGGTTTTGGCTTGAGTGTCTTC
>CAKNWT010292552.1:8904-23920 GCA_932066315.1 Andricus coriarius | reverse complement strand
ATAGTACTCGTATTCTGTCAACAATATGCTGCCTGATGGTCAGTAGCTTTGACTTGTTAAGTGTGTGATGACAGATCCGCAGCTCGCGTGCGAACCGTCGAACCTTGGCAGTAAAAGTCCTGCCAGATGTTATGTAGTCAATCACGCACTGAATGCGGGACGCGTACTATCTGGCACAGCCTATCTTTGTGCTTAGTTGATGCATTCGTCTTTTGGTCTTATGATCAACTGTTGATTTTGCTTTACGGTTTGCATCTGCCAAAGCTCTAGCTGCATTATACACACTACAATTAATAGTCCAGAGGTCAGGTTTTTTGGAAAAATCTCCACGAAGCTCGTCATCCAGTTCAGCCAGATCTTTGGGCTTAAGAGAAGCCTGAATGTAGATGTTTCTTCGGGTCCTGAAGCGTGGCTCTTCCTCTATTGGATGTCTGCTCGCGGTTGGTCTGAGTCTCGCCTCTCTTTCTCTGCTGCCGGCTTCTTCTGGCTGCGGTTGAGTAGGCGCTCCGCTTATATAACCCCTTTTTGTGAGTTCCTCGGCACGGTTTCGCAGACGTTGATGCGAAAAATGCGAGAGCTCTGGGTGTTGCTCGCACCACAGAGTATGCAGTCGTGCCATGTAACCTTTTCGTTCAGGGGTCATACTGGTATCATAGCACTCCAGCAGGTCGTCCCTGAGTCGATCCGTCCACTTAAAAGTAACGAGATTCCACCGGTCAATCGCATTGACCTCGTCTTGATTGGCTCCCCCAACTATAGGATAGTCGGCATTGTTGTCCGACCCACTGTCGGGAGCCCTGCGCGTTCGATTGTTTTGAACCGCACTTACTACAACTATGTTTGGTGTTGTCATTGTTGTTCCCACGAGCAGCTAGGGAAAAGGTTACGTCCGTCCTTGTAGAGCCCCGCATGCAAGGATAAGGCTGCACACTCTGAGATGTCGCCCGGTATCTCAGAGTCACCGTTTGAGACACCTCACCCAGGTGCCATTCAGCTTTCGGCACGGTTGTCACGCCTCCGCTTTTGGGGTTATTCCTTCGGGACCATCCCTGGACAATTGTCCGCGACTGCTTATTAATTATTGTAACCAGATTCAGCAAAAACCCTTGGTACAGGGACCCTCTATCCGCAACCCGAGGACGCGTTCGGCGGCTTTGTCATAGGCCCTTCGGTTCAATTCCTAGGGAATCAAAACCGAAACCGAACTCTATATATATATATATATATATATATATATATATATATATAACCGTGAGATGGGTGGTCACAGGACACGTTGAAATCACAACGACAGGCCGGCGAAACCCTCGTGTGTCTTGAGGGCACGAAGCGTCCCGAGGATGACAGCTTTCTGCATCCACCTCGCAAGTGCCTTGGAATATTTTTGGCACGCGGGTATGGCTTTAAGGTTACGAACCCGTGATAGTTTCGCACCTCCGAGAGCACCTATCACAAGGTCAACTACTTGTACCGAATATTTTGGGTACAGTCGTTGCAGCTCCCTTTTAAGGTCTTAATACCTTTCCTTCTTCCTTGGCAGTGATGTTTTATTCGGACGGAGCCGAGAATACGATCACGAATATACTTCGTTTCTCGAAGTCTTGGAGAACAATATCAGGCCTCAGGTGTGCAACGGGGACTGCTCTCCGAAAATCGTAGTTCCAGATAATTTGGCACTTCTCGTTTTGGCAATTCACTCTTATCTCCCTTGGAGCGTTCGGTGGGGCAGGGTCGCGGCCAATATCGTAAGAACGACAAAGATGGTAAGAAAGTACTCTTAGGGCCGCATTATGTCTGTAGATATAAGTCGTTCCTGCGTGTGCATGACACGCTCTGCACCTATCGCTGGGAACTTTTTGACATAAAATGCGGTCACGGTATGCTAAGGTGGAAATGACACCTAACTTAACAGACACACCTGTCAACTATCAGGTTCTCTCGACAGCCTGCTACACCTTTTTTCGAGCCACGTTGTTCGTACATCTCACGCCACACAGGCTCAATTCGCTGAACAATCCTGTTGTTTAGGATAGCTGTAAATATCTTATACAGTGTGTTCAAACAAGCTATTGGCCTGTAATTCTCTGGGTTGGACAAGTTGCCTTTTTTCGGTAGGATTATAGTGCTTACACTGCGGAATGGGCGTCTCCGACTTTAAATCTGAGGTCAATATGCGGGCCAAATGTTGGTGCATAGAAGTAAACTTCTTCCACCAGAAGTTCTTGATACAATCTGGTCCAGCACCGGAAAAGTTCGTCGTGCCTCAAAGTGCTTTTTCCACCTCTTCGGCAGTGATTGATGGACATTTCTCCTCCGATTTTATGAGGTTGTCGCAAAATTCCTTGAAGCCGATAATATTGTCAGTATCAATAGGTTTCAGAGAATTTGAAAGAGTTCATAAATTTAAAAATAATTCAGAGAATTCCAAGAATTTAGAAAATTCGGAAGAATTCACAGAGTGCAAAAAAAACACAAACTTCAAAAGCATTCACAGAATTAACAAAAATTATAGAATTTCAAATTAATGTAGAGAATACAAAAGAATTCTCAGAATTTAGAGAATTTGAAATTCAGAGAGTACAAAAGATTTGGAGAAATTCAAAATAATTTAAGGTGCATTGTAAAGGTTTCAAGATAATTGCAAAGAATTTAAATGAGTACAAGTGAATTCTAAGAATTCTTTTGAATTCTACAGAATTAGAAATACTCGAAGGAAGTTAATATAATTCTTCGTGTATTCCAAAGGAAAAGATTTTTCTAAGAATCTCGTATCTCAGTTGCCGTGTGAAGTTGCATCATTGATATTCACAACCTCCTGCAAATTTAACATTACTCTTTTGCGCACACACACTTATCAGTGACACATGGAATGTCGTTCATCTAACGCATGCTTCAGATTTCTTAATCTTTAATTGTTAATTAATCATTAATTATTAACTTTACAACAAATTTTTATCATTATTTTCAACTATTTTTTATGAGGTTTTCAAAAATATAAAAATGTACCTTGAGTACTGAGACACCCTATATATATATATTTGCGAACAAGTTTCTTATTAGGCCGTTTTCCCATGTGATGGGAATAGAGGCATGCCGTGATTTTTGAGGGTGTAACCTTTTATCTCCAGCAGGTGTTATTTTGCTTGGACCGTTAATGCAATGTGTCCGCAACTGTCTGGGATACTTTGCAGTTGTCAAATTAAGGATATTTAGACTTACGTGCGTCAAATACCTTTTGTTTGCAAGTATTCTAAGCCTGTGTAAGGCCAAGGACAGCACCGACAATGAGAAGTCCTTTGTCGGTCATGTTACTTATTCGACCTCTTTTAGAAATTATTTTTCGTATAGGTTTACAAATTGATTTATTCTTTAAGCTGGACGGTATCACTCGATGATTTTTACATATAAAGTTATACTTTTTCGTAAATAGTAATCTATCTTATGAATACCAATACTTATGAATGCCAATAGTTGGAATTGATTGTTTTTAGGACATTCGTATGTACACGAGAAGTGAAGTATATTAATAAAACCTCACGCTCATACGCATTTTTTTAAAATGAATATTTATCCTTCAAAAATGAAAGTCAAGAACAAAGGTTTGTTATTTTTATGTCCTGTGAGGTTAAAATGAATTTTGCATAGTTTATTCGTGAAAATAAGCGATGAGTATTGAGAAATTGTAGGCTCCGGAAGCTATGATCATGGTTCCTTAAAGCCACCAATCTTGACGCAACTGGAATGTGTACGTCATCCACTTCTGCTCCTTCTGTCCTAGAATGTATGCCAAGAGCGGTTTTACGCGAGGTAACATAATGCAACACTGTTCCTTGGAGTCAGGTCTCTAGCCGCGGTTGACCTTGCGCTGCAGACAGGACAGTTGCAGACGAAGGTTTCACCTCTAGATACTTTTTTAGAGCTACCAATTTTTGTAAAATAAAAAAATTTTATGAGGAACAGTGTTGACGGACCAGATGGTGTGATCGCAGAAGAATAGCCTTTAGCATCCGGTTCGCGATGGAATGAGCCTGACGCTGGCAAGTCGGAATCTTGTTGAGTTGGCTAAGAAAAGAAGCTTTGATACGTCCATACAGTCGATTATGAGAACTACAAGATGGTCTTGGTACAGCCTGGTCAGCTCGAAAAGAAGTGTTTGATATTTCGCCCGTTTTTCTTCCTCCTTTGTCGTGATATTACCATCGGCAATAGATCAACACCATAGAATTTCCTAACATGGTAATATAACACTTTTAGAGTCGCATTGTGTCTCTCTATGTACCCGTAGTATGCATTCTTTGTGCACATACTGAATTGATGTCCAAGTGTTTCTGGCACTTGCTTGCACGCTCGGCAGTTGGTATCGCCTACAGGTACATTCATTATGCGCTCGCAGAAAACTTAAGGTGTCTATAACGCTATATTGACAGGCAAAAAGAAATCCCTCAGTTTTCGATCTCAATCCAGCAGACTTGCGAAACATGTTGTACAGACCCATCGAGAGCTCTTCTCTACGTATAATGCCGTAGAATTTGTCATGAAGGGGCTTGTCAGAATTTTCTCTAAGTAGAAGCGTATGTTCGGCTTCCTGTACACGACTTTTGAGCACCAAAGGTGTGTTCTTAGTTCTAGCAATAATTTTCTTCACTTCTTCAGCATTAATTAGTGGACACTCTTCATATAGATCTTGTAACCTTTGCCTTTGGCTGATAATTTAGCTGATAAGTATCTCCGTATACTTGCTCCCAGAAGACTTGAATCTCTCCTGGTCTAGGCGGATTTTTAAAGGCTCGTGACGTTTTATTGAACATACGGGAAGGATGAGTCGAAAAGGTTTCGCGGTTGAGAGAAATCTTATTTTTTCCGTCCAGTGCTGCTTGATGGTCAACAGTTTACAATTGTTCAGCGTGCGATTTGCATTCCTTAAGTTTCGAGCAAGTGCCCTAACTTTTGGAGTGAATTTTTTATTTGATGTTATGTAGCTAATCACGCACTGAATATCTTATGCATGCCGTTTTGATGTTTCAATTTTAAACTGAAGCTGTGCATTACGCTCGCAAGTCTTACTCAGGCGTATTGAAGTATCTTTACTCCTATCGTCGTTTAGCAGGGAGATCGCCTTCTCGTAAACTACACAGTTCAGACTCTAGAGATTAACATCTTCGAGGAGGAAATCGGGGAGAGCAGTATTAGCTTCAGCTAAGTTGACCACCCTGAGAAAGACTTTTTGGTGGATAGATCTCCTACTTCTCACGTTGGCATTATCGACTATCTGCAAAGGTGGTCTTGCTCCAACGGGTGGTGTTTTCGCTGGAGGATGTTGCTCTTCTTCTTGATGATCAGGAGCTTCATATCCGTTTTTTCGTAAAAAGGATACCTGACCACTTAAATACTACTGCGTTTTATGACCATTTAAATTGATTTTCTCGGGTTTGTCCGGGGCCATTGCTTGGTCGTCGCCTCGGTTCGGTCCTATGGCCACTCCCAATTGAACCATGGCCTCCATCCGAGAGAGGTCTATTGTGGGTGGCACTGCGCGTAACCGCATAATTCGTTGCATTGGGGAGTTAGCCCAAAGCAACGTGGCTGCCTGCAAGAGCCGGAGCTCTCGAGCGATGGGGAAATTATATATATTTTTTTCAAACTTATTCTCGGGTTAAGAAGAACCCGGGTTTCCATCATAGCCACGGACTAAGTCAAGTGACTGATGAGGTCACGATGTAATTAGTTAATTTAATACTATGTATGAAATCATTTGCAATGATGTTGTAGGTACAAAATTAGGAGCATGGTGTAGTTTGCAGTTGGTCTGTTACCGCTGTTATGCTTACACAGCGGCCGCGAGTGTTGGAAGTGACAACAGTCGCCTCTGGATGCTTTCTTAGAGCTACTCTATAGGTTTTTAGTCGGTTGCTGCCTAATGGTCCAGGAAGATTCTTACAATGTGATTGGTGTTTAATAAAACCGCCTTCTGAGCTCCTTCCAGTGCCCTACTGGCTCCTAAAGGTTCAAGATGTTCAGTGCATCTTGCATGCACATTGCCTGCAGCCGAAATCACAATAGGATAAATAGGTGCATGATTCACATTCCTCCATATTGACTTTACTTCATGCCATAGCTCGCTATACTTGTGCATCTTCGTTGTATTGGGTGCCTGCAAATTTCGGTTAAGTGGACAAGCAATGTCGATGATGTAGACTCTTCCACCCTTTTTTTTCGCATTACGATATCTGGACGATTGGCTCGGATGTAATCATCCGTCTGGATAGAACATCCCAATATAAGATGTAATCTTCGTTTTCTAAAACGGGCATTGGAATGTATCTATAGAAAGGCATCCATTCTGTTAAGAGTCCCAGGCTTAGGGCAAGCTGTTGATGTATAATTCCCGACATATCGTTTTGCCTGTGCGTATATTCTCTTTAAGCCATTACGCGACAACTATCAATAATGTGCTCGATGGATTCGTTGGTAGCTCTACATAATCTGCACCGGTCAACCACGTCTTGATGATGCACGTGTCTGCGATAATTTCTGGTGCTGACAACCCTGTCCTGTATTGCAATAACGAATCCTTGCCTTTCTGGATACACGACGCCCTTTCTAAGCCAAACATTGGATGCCTTACTGTCCACTTCTTGTTGATCTAGCGTTTTGGGGTGCTCGCCGTGGATGGCTTTCTGTCTTCATTGCGTTTCTAATTCCTCTATGATTTTGGCCCTGGTACTCAAGGCCTCCTCTGAGGACAAATTCAAGGGCGTGTAGTCAAGATCAGATTTACAGATGATGTTGTAAAGCAGTATTATGCTCAGTGGGTTCAACGCTAAACAGAACCATAATGCACTGAAGGATTCTCCTTGGAATATACCCGTCGTAATGCGTATTGATCTAGCTATCCCTGATTGTCCATGATCAAAATGCTTGATTCTTGTACCCGAAAACATCATCGCACGACTTAGGAAGTCAATGATACGTGGGCGAATTTTGTATATTTTTAAGACTTCAAGCAAATAGTCATCTGGTACGGAAGGAAACGCTTGCTTGTAGTCAATGTATGCCATGTGCAAGTTTCTTTGATGTTTACGAGCTTGCGTCGCAGTGAGAATGTACCTTATCTGCTATGATAGCTGTAAGACATTCATATATATTGTTGGAAGACAGGCTATCGGTCGAAAATCAGATGGATTTTGAGCATCTGCTTTTTAGGCTACATATACGTGGTACCCTGGAGCATAAAGCCTGGCATCAGATCTGGTTGTTCCATGATCTTCTGAAAAAATCGTGCCAACGCAGGATGCACACTAGTCAGGTACTTGTACCAGAAGTTGTACACCATGTCCGGACCTGGAGCTTTCCAGTTACTTGCTCTTTTAAAAACCGTTGAAACATCTAAAGCTGTGGTGCTAGTCAGCTCCATTTCATGGTTATTTCTAGCTCTAGGCCTAAGTCTCTAAGATGGGCCTCGAATTTATTTTCAATGATCTCGTTGTTGAACTGCAGACTTACCAAGTCTATTCCAGGACATAAGCCCTACACCCCACACAACGAGAGTAGATGCCTAACCTGTAGGACCCAATTAAACTTACGTGCTGCCGCTCCATAGTCTGCCATAAACTGAAGGCGCCTAAGTGCATACCCTGGGGTATCTATAGGGACCCTCAAAACTCTCTTGAAGAAGGTACTGTGAATTATCTCCACCTCCTCACAATGTATTAACCCCCATATCTCTATAGCATAGAAGAGAACATTTGAGACAAGACTCTGATACAAGATTTGTTTGGTGCGCCAAGTTCTGACATGGACGCTCGGAGGTCCTGCAACTGTGAACCTGCAGAAATCTTTGCAGCATCCAACCCTTTTTGCACGGGCCACAGCGAAGGTAATATGGAAATATGGAAATATGGAAAACCATCCATATGGATATTTTGGCTGCAAAATTCACAAGCGCGATATCTCTGTATGAGCCAGTATCCTGTTTATCCGTTATAGATTTTCTGTATTAGAGGAGATAATTTTGATCGATATTGCAGATTTTCATTTTCGCGGTGTGTGAAATGATTTCTCTTCTGAAGTTTAATCACAACCAGTGATAACCCGCGGCTGCATCCGACTTTTATTAGAAGTACTTGAATTTACCTGGAGGAAAACTACAGAAAACCATGTACCGAGTTCAGCCGGTTTTCAACTGTCGAGTTTGAAGGTAGATGTTCGATGTACATATCTTACCATCGAATGTATGCAATCATCTTAAGTATCATACCTCCTGCTCGACATTTGTTAAAACACGCAACGCAGCGAATACACAACCTGGTCGTACGTCGCAGATGGTCGTCCATCCGAGTTCTGTCGGCGCTCGAAATGGCTTAACACTGCAACTCTTCCCGAGTCGAGATTCACTACGCTGCTAATGCCTAATCTAACATTAAAGCCTTCTCAAGTTAAGATACCGGGATTACAATAGAGCTTTAT
This sequence comes from Andricus coriarius, assembly GCA_932066315.1. Classification (NCBI taxonomy): domain Eukaryota; kingdom Metazoa; phylum Arthropoda; class Insecta; order Hymenoptera; family Cynipidae; genus Andricus; species Andricus coriarius. The sequence continues at coordinate 15,454 of CAKNWT010292552.1, read as the reverse complement.
GGAATTAGGATCTTCTGCCTTTTTCGACGGAGTTCGAACAATTGTATCTTCGGTTACTGGGCTTACCTACTAGTGACTTTTCAGGACAAAATAGTCGTGGAGAAGTAGGGAAGGGGGCCTGTAAAGGGAAGGAAAGAGCTTGGAAAGGAACTCAAGGGATAAGCTAATGAATAAGGAGGGGTAGATTGTAAGGGAGTGGATGGAAGATAAAGGCTGGGCGGTGGAAAATGGTATGGTAACAGGAGACGAAGAGGGAGAATACAAGTATGTAAGTAATGTAGGGGTCTCGGTGATAGACTATGTAGTCATGAAGATGCAAGGGTGGAAGGCATTAAGGTTGAGGATAAGGGAAGTGAGCAGCGGAAGGCATGGTGGCGAAGAAGTATCGATGGGAGAGAGGGTGAGCTGGACGAGGGAGGCGATAGAGAATTATCAGGAGCTGTTTGGGAAGGTACGCACTGAAGGGCAATCGGTGGTGTCTAGAAAGAAGAAGAGAGGAATGGTGAAGCCGTGGTGGGATAGGGAATGTAAAAAGATCAAAAGGAAGGTGAAGAGGAAGTACAGAAAATGAAAAGAGGGAACTGCGAAAAGGGAGGAGTACGTAAAAATGGGGAAGGCGTTTAGATTGATGTGTAAGGAGAGAGAACAGGAAAAGGAGAAAGATCATGAAGGGGAGCTGGAAAGTGTTAAGACAGAGGGGGGCATGTGGAATATAAGAAATAGGTTTAGGAAGCGTAGATTGGTGATAAGTGAGATGATAGGAAGTGAGGAGTGGAGGGAGTTTTTTAAAGAAACGTTTCAAGGCTTTGATTCACTTATGTTCGGAGTAGAAGAACGATGGGGGAAGAGGGGGAGGAGTTGAATTTTGAGGAGATAGAGAAACAGATAAGGAAGTTAAGAAGGTTAAGAAGAGAGACGCTGAAGGAGGTAGTGAAGAAAGTATGAAGAGGGGAGGGATTCCCAGGAGGCTGGAGAGAGGGGTTAATAGTGCCACTGTATAAGAAAGGAGATAGGGATAGGCAGGGAAATTATAGAGTGATAACGCTCATGAATCCGGCGTACAAAGTATACGCCATGGTGTTCGCGGAGAGGCTGCGGAAAGATGTCGAGGGTAAAGGAATATTGCCGGAGATAAAGGCGGGATGTAGGGCTGGTAGGAGCACTATCGAAAAAATCTATGTTCTGAAGCACGTGGTGGATAGAGAATTAGCGAAGAAGAGGGCAAAAGTGTACGCCTTTTTTATGGATCTCAAAGGCGCGTTTTCTTTGGTGGATAGAAGGAGATTGTGAGAGGCGATGCAGGACAGCGGAGTGGAGAGAGGCCTGATCGAGAGGGTAAGGGAGATATATGTAGGGACGAAAGGGTTTAAGGCAAGGACGTCCACTTAGCCCAACCCTTTTTGCTATTTTAATCGCGGATATGGAAAGTAAGCTAGAGGCCGGAGCGGTAGGAGGGGTTAAGGAAGGAGGGGTTAGAATTAGGTCACTTGCGTATGCAGATAACATAGTGCTGCTGGCAAGAAGCGAGGAGGCCTGAAAGGAGATGATGAAGATGTTGAGAAGATACCTGCCTAAAAATAGGTAAGAGCTAATTGCAGAAAAATCCAAGTTTATGGTGTTCAGGAAAGGAGGTGAAAGGGATAAGGAAGGGGAATGGAAGTGGTGGGTAAAGGCGGTGCAGGAGGTGAAAGAGTTTATGTATCTGGTCTTCTTGTTTCGGAGAAAGGGGGGAGTGGATGGCCACATAAAAGAGAGAAAGAGTGAGGAGGGCAAATGTGGTGATGTGGCAGGTATGGGGGTTGCGATAGAAGTTATTTGGAGATTATTTTGGAAGGAGAATGAATTCGTTTGACTCGATAGTGATGAGTGTGCTATTTTATGGAGTACAGGTGTGGAGTTGGAAGGAAAATGAGGAGGTGAATGGGACACAGGAGAGGTATGTAAAGTGGACACTGGGATTGTAAAGGAATAAGTCTAATTATATTGGTAGGAGGGAGGTCAGGAGAACGAGTTTAGGGATTCTAACAGGGAGTAGTAAGCTGACGATGGAGTGTATGTGGGAGAAAGAGAACAGAGGAGGAGAAGAGAAGATGGAAGTTGAAAGAGGAGAAGAAATAAATTTTTTTTTTAAATTTAGAAGAAATGAGCTGCAATGAGCTGCGTTCAAAATTTTCAAAAAGTAGACAGGGCGGTGTATAACTCTAGGGCGATGAATTGTTATCAAGTATTAAAGCATCGTGAATAGTACACAGAACGACAAAAGTAAAAATGATTAACTGGAGCAAGATTAAGAGTAGAAGTTTCTTGAAGATATTTGCTTGTTGAATCCAAACCCGACACTCAAATCTTTCTATCACGTTAGGTTTTTGAGAAACTTATCTTTTTTACTCACCTTTTCAAACAAAAGTGAACCTGGCGTTCTAAAGACTTCTAATAGTGTTTAAATTAAAAGCCAGACATTGTACTTTAAAAATGGTTATATTGAGAAAAATAAAAGTACGTGCGTCCTACTCTGCGACCCAAAATATATTTATGTGCAAACATCTTCGTTTCTGAAATCTTTGAAATATCTTCTGAAATTTCAAAATGCTTCAAAAGATTTTAGAAAGATTACAAAGGTTTGATAAAAGTAAAAGGTATTGGCCTAATACACGTCGGGCGAAAAACAGCTGAGTTGGAGTGATCTAATGATATTTTACATAAATATGAATAGTTGAAACAATATAAAATGATTCAATGGAAAAAGATTTTAACTTTGTTAATTTTTTTTTAATCGGCTCTCAAAAATCTATTTGAAATTTAGTCACTTCTCATTCAAACCAAAAAAAACAAAAAAAAAACGTTCAAATCGGATCAAAATTGTTAGCTTTAAAGTTTTGAGTATCCTCGGCCAGATTTTTCCATGATATATTAAATTTTGTTCTTTAACGAACTAATAAATATTCTTTTTTTGCTCACACAGTACCACATCAGTTATACTAAAATGTTCAAATCTTACGATTTTCTTGGTGCTCGGGGCTACCCGACACGCTCTCTGTATAACTTTTATTGGTCCTTACGTATATCCCCCCCTTCCCCCACCACCATGATTTTCCTTTGAGTATCTATATTTTAGGTGCCGGTAGAAGGACTAAAATTATAACTTACGTTTTATATTACTATTACGATCGATACCGGCTAGTTTATTTACAAAAAAGCTTACGTTCCCGGTTCTACCCAACGCAGATAGACCGAGATAGAGAAAAGAAGATTGAAAAAGATGGACGGGAATAGGTGAGTGATGAGCACGGATAGATAAGCGGCCACAATACATTTCGTGACGTTGAATCTACTTTTGTAATCTGCCCTATCCTTGACCATTAATTATGTTGAAGTTATTCAAACTTGTCAAAAATTTGTTAGAAAAATCTGTAACACCTCTCTTCTCTTCACCTCTCTATCTGATTATTTTTCAAGAAATTCCATGAAAGTGTAAGCTCCTAAGCTAAAAACTCTGTATGCGAACAGCGGAACGGATACGTAAAGGTCAACTTCTAATTAACTAACGATTTTTTGGTCTGAAAATTCCTTGTACGTTTTTTTTTCAAAAAAGTTACCTAACTTTACCGACTTTTTTGATCATTTTTTTTTGTAATTCACAATGTCAATCTTTTACTAAATGAAAAAAACTTTTTTTGTTTTGTTTTAGATTTAAAAGAGCTTAAGTCATCTATTTACAAAGTCGCGAATTCCGAAATATCAGTAGTCTTGCCTGGCATCAAGCATATTGATGAGCTTAAGAGAACTAAGCGACCCTGGGAAATCTACTTAGAAGGTTTAGACACAACAGGTGAATTGTACGAAGATAAACTTGCAGTGGATCATGTTAAACACAATAGACGTGTCCGTGCAGAAATGGTTTCAAAAAGTTTGGATGAAGCACGATATATTGAATATTCTAAGGCACGAAATGTCTCGTTCGTCAACAGGCATCGTCACAAATTTAGTGAGTGGGTGGTTCCTGATGGTAATTTTTTTTGTAAGCTATAATTTTATATTTTAAGGATGTCGAAGGGAAACCTTCAAATTAAAAAATGCCGTTCGGTGCGAGAGTTTGGCCATTTTTTGATTGTTGATAAAAAAATTCATGTGCATAGCTCATGTTTCTGTTTAACCGAAAAGTCTGAAATGAATTTACATAGTACCTTTTGTTTTTCAAACATATATTACAGGAGTTTAAATATATTTGTAGGGGATGTGAACGTATCTAAGCAGGGTTACGTAATTCTAAGTTATCTTGCATATGAGACTGTTGCACAAATCATTGACTTAGCATTTTTAGTGCGGCAAAATCAAAATAAAATATATGGTGATGCTGTAGACAGAATGAAACTTAATCACTTCAACCCGCTTACGTTCAAGCCGTATAAGCATTTCAAGGTAAGAAATATATTTTTACTGTCATATGTAGAGAGAAAATGAGCTTTAGTTACATTTATACATTAATTGGGCAAGGTTGAATTTGCGCCTTGTAATGAAGCAAATGTTAATTCTACTAGGGCAAATTATAAAGTTTTTAAACTGACAAAGAAAGAGAAAATGTAGCATAATTTCTGTATACTTCCATAGATGGTGTTGAAGAACGTCTCCCGCGTTTAATTTAATTGTGATTCTTAGATTTATTTTCTTGTTATCTTCTCCCAAAATTGTACGCTGATGTAGGTTGTCAACAATGGATAATGTTGTAACTGTCGCACTTTATGTATTCATTGGATATGCACCTGACGCTATGGCTTATCGCCTGTGGAATCCTGGAAACAAAGAAAATTTGCAAAAGCTGAGATGTTGTTACCATCGAAAAGTTTGGAGAACCTTGGAAACCGGAAAAAGAATTTTTATATTTCGTACATTATTTTGAAAATAAGACCAAAATCATTGAGCAGTTAATTGAATCAGAAGTTCCAGTTGTAGAGCAAAATTAAGTGGAAGCTAAAGCTGAATAACTGGGAGGAAGGAAAATAAAAAAAGGAGTACAAAATGGTTTCAGTGATAGAGTAACACGAGGTACAGCTTGTTAGTAATAAGCTAGCAGACTGGTTCAATTAACATTAAGCTTAGAGTGTGTTGAGTAGGGTTTTCTAAAAAAACGCAATGTTCTTTTTTTTGATGACGCATCCCCTAAACTTGTTGTATTAGGTGAAAAAATAAATGCATATCTTTCTTTTCTTTTTAAAATAATTTTAAACCGTGGTCCTGGGGCCTTAAAGTATCCCAAAATGATTAAAATGATTAATTATTGTTAATTTTCGTAAATATAATAATTGTTTGCTAGGGAATGCAACTGTTGGTATCATACGCACAGGAAAAAAAAGTGGACTCAATTAGACCAAAAATACTACCCCTTGGCTTCAAAAACTACCCTTTATATTGGTTAAAATATTATATCATGAATTTTAAAGAATTTATGCGTTATTTATTGGATTTCTTGGTACGTAAATCACTTAGCAATATACAGGAAAACGACAAAATTATTTTTTCACAGAAAATCACCCTTATAATGAAAATAGGATCCTTCTTAACTTTAATGATATGTTGAACTGACGAAATTAAATTAAAGTATAGCATTTTTTTTAGTCGCTAGAAATATGTCGTTTTCAAAATTAACTTTCATTTGAGAAGTGAAAAAATTGCGAATCGTACCTGAAGTTAAATGTTTATTGAATATGTGATTAGTACTTATTTCTCAGGTGACAGTATGTCTAGACATCTATTAAGTTAACCATAAAAGTGAGCGATGCTGATAAAAATAAAATTAAAATATCCTCAAGAGAGAATCTTGAGTGAAACAAGCTACCCTCAAATGGAGATGTTCTAAGCATGGTTTAGTACCATCTGTCTTTAGGAAAAACAATATATACAAGTACCACGTAAGTATAGTTTGTGTGAAACAATGTTGAATAAGCGATGAAATATCCACGTATTGTAAATAATTGATGTCGATATCTAGATGTGTTGTCGATCAAGCAATTGTGTTCTGGGATAAGACAAAAATTCCTGTGCGAGAAAAACATCGTTGTGCTAAAAAAAATTGATTGAACTACATAAATCCTGGAAAGATCTTGTTCTTCCTTTATTCATAATGTGTCCCCTGAGGGTTTACATGACTTCCATTTCTTCCAATCCTTCCAGCTACATATTTTATAAAAACTTATCCTTACTATTTACATTTATTTCATCTATTTACAAAACGTCTTATATCTAGATCCTTATTTCTATTTCTTGATGCAAGCGCAATTTGGGACGTGTTAGCGAACGAGTGAGCGATTGATCGAAAGCGAGTGTGCAAGCGAGAGAGAGAGGGAGAGAGAGCGATAACGCAAACGCATTTTAATCTACTTAAGCTATTACATAATCCTTACTTACAAATCTTTACGCTTCTTATTTAAGCGACTTCCGTTTCCTTTTTCTTTCACTTCCCTTGTACCTCGATTTTACCATTTTTTCTGCATCCATTCTTTCATTCTTTCTCATTCGCTCCCCCAGCCCCTCTAACTCCTTCATCCACTCTTCT